>JABMBR010000358.1:0-26572 GCA_018881525.1 Meteorus sp. PSUC_FEM 10030008
ATCAATATCTTGATAAGACAAATAATGATTCTAAAAGGAAATTTAATGCTCTACAAAAAAGGTTTCTCAACATTTTTCAATAAATTCATTCGTTTCAGAGTTATTCAATGTTGAAATTACTTTAGGATTGTATTTTGTTGTCAAAAACAATATTTCCACAGTACCGTTAGAAAAAAAAATTATTTTCTATTTTTGGCCCAGTCTATTGTGTATCCATATTCTTTCTAAGGTACTATACTGATTGACAGAATTCTGGGCAAGATGTTTGTTTTTTCCACAGCAAGAGTACCTTAACCATAACAGATAATGATTTTTCACACGAAACCGCAACATACCTCAATTTTTCTAATGTCCGAATTCAATCCGGATTTATCAACCGCTAAATTTGAATTGAATTGCTACCACATTCAAATTAATATAAAAATGTCTGCCCCAAAGACCTTGGGAGACACTACCATATTTGCTGTCCCAGATTAGGGTTCACATTCATCAAGTAACTAGCCTTTTTCATATTGGAGAAAACTCAATGTTGATAGGCGCATCTGGTTTATTAATCAACAGCGACACACTGCCCAAGTTTCCACCTCTCCATTTTAAGCGATACTTGCGAAATATCTAGGTTCAAGAAAACAATTTCATCAATTCAAAGTCTGTATCTATCAATAACTCTCTAAGTAATCTTGACACAGAATCAGAATGTACATTGAGAAGAGGAATGAAAAAAAAAAAAATCAATAGTGTACCCGGAGCAACAAGATTTGCATATTCTGCTCAGCCAATCTACGAGCAATGCACGATCTGGGGCCGTGACCAAATGGCAATACCAAGTACGGATGTACATTTTTCTGATTATTTTTGGTACTATTATCTCTCAGCCATTTCTCGGGTCGAAAGCAGTCTGGATCTTGAAAATATTCTGGTAAACGACATGTCACTTGATTTTGCGTCACAGCAAGCGTCTAAGAGAATGAGGAATAATTATAACATGTTGGTGATCACTACAACTGATAAACGAATAATTTGTGAAGTATTGAAAATATAATTTACGCCGGAAGGTACGTGATATCCACTGAGGACAACATCCGATTTCAAAACACGTCCAATTCCTACTGATATCGGATTCAATCTGAAAGTTTCTTTGATTACAGCTTTTGTAAAAAAAGCATTGAGCAATATCTCTGGAGTTATTGGATCCTCAGGATCCGGTAGTAGTGCGATAGCTTCTTGTTGCATTTTTCTCTGTGCATCATCACTATTCGATATATGGTAGAGCGCAAATGCAATAGTGTAAGTGGTCTGGAAACGAAGAAATTTTAATATATTTATAGTAGGAAAAAAAATAGAATTGCAGACAGTATATGATAATTTCACGTATGAATTACGTCGTTTTTTGGTTGACATTTCAAATTTATGTATTCTATATGTATGAATATACCGTGTCGATACCAGCAAGCAACATATCGCAAGCCATTCCTATGACATCTTTGACATCTAGACTTTTATTATTTAGATAAAGCTGTAGAAGGGACTTTTTCCCAGTCACTACACCCCTTTTAATTTCATCCATCTTGCGGTTCACCATTTCGATGGCGATGCTAAAAAGAGTTTAATATAACAACATTATCTTTTATTCAAATGTATAAACGAAATACGTACTCTTCCATAAATTTTTGACTCGAGCACAACTTTCTATATAGAGGTGACGGAATGTGTTTCCATAGATGCAGACTATTATCTAAACCTAATATAACACTATTGCTTACTAATGCCGCGGCAATCAATTTTGAACTCCGTGAATTTTCTTCCATTTCTTTGCAGGAAAAACTATTCATTGATTCATCAAATGCAACTAAACATGTCACTATAAAATGAAAATTAATTGTTTGCAAAGATGAAAAAATATTGACCAAGAATTTGTTGATTTGTTACGAAGACAAAAATGATAGTTGCAATTACATTCGAGGAAGAAACGAGACAGCATTGGTAGCAAATCGTCGTAATTTTTTTGTCCACAGAGCTGGACAAACTGTTTAGCAACATCGTCGACCCCCTCAATATAATTAATTATATTTTGAGGTTTACTTAAATCTTTCTGGAATTCTTTTCGAATTCGCCACCATTCTGGTCCATTTCTGGAAAAAAAAGACCACAATTCTCAAGAAAATATTCGGAAGAACTGCCGAACATAATTCATGTTGCATACTAAATTTCATCAATCATGTGATTACAATTATACAAAACATAATGAAAGATTATGATCACAAGGTCACTCACGTTGGCAATAAACCGCCGGTATTATAAATGTGATTTTTATCCGTTCGATACTTCAGTAATGCCAAATGACTTCTTCGTTCGGGATGTGACCCAACTTCAGCACGAAATAATTGTTCGATGTCTTCTGGTCGAAATACCCAAACTATATTCACCCCAAATATTTTTTCTCTCACCAGTGGACCGTAACGTTTGAATTTCTTTGCGCCACTTTCATGCAGTTTGTCGTTGTCATATTCGCCTGCAAACAGATCCCAACATAATCCCTCCGTCATTTTTTTCCTGTTTCTCATCATTTCATTCCAGTTGACAAACCTATGTACGGTAAGTATTTGAGTACAGTTCCAATGACTGGCAGTGGTCGCGGTCCTGGTATCTCATCAAAATTTCGTGTCCTTGATGAATAATGAGAACCGGTTAACAAATTCCATTTGGAACCGTACCACCTCTCACTCATCAACTTCAAAAACATGCGTTTAGAATACATCATTATTGAGATTGGTACCCTAATATTGATTAACAGAAGTTCGAATGTCTGTGAAAGAAATGATCTTAAAATTAATAATTTTTCTAGATATCAACTTCAAAAAATAATTCACTTTCATCAGTCTGAATTACTTACACTTTGGTACTGCTGCTCTTACTCGAATAACGAGAATAAAACTCATTCGCCAACGAATACATAACGCTGTGATACTGAAAGTCTAGACTGAAATGATTCCATATCGCGGGTTCCTTATCGAACATACAGAGAAAAAAATAAGATCAGTTCAAAATACTCCGTTAACCATAGGCGCAGTTCTGCCTCTACCGGAGACCCACGAGAGATTATTATCAAACCGGTAACCTGATGTTTAAAACATAGTATTCTTTCATAAATTCTCTTGGTGATCTTATCAGTAAAAGATACATCGTCATCTTTAAATTTTGAACACACCACGTTGCGTGTAAAATTCATTTTATTATTATGATGAATTATTGTGTGATATATAGCCAATTGATTACGTAATGGGTTCAAGCTCGGGAAAGTTCTGTTCACAAGGAAGTATGTAATCGAGTCTCCTCTTAATTTCATTTGTAAAAATTGAAATAATCTGAATTTCCCCGATTTTGCTGATGGCGATTCGATTCCCAAAGGCAAATGTGATATGCATGATCATACTCAAGAGCCAGCAACTGAAAGAAACAGAAATTATTTTTCGGAGGATAACAAATTAATAAAAATTGAAAAGTCCAAGTGGTTGTTTTTATGATAATTTGGATCTTCTGCTCAGATGCATCTGCTACAATTCTATAATGTGTTGAATCAATGGTGATCCCAATTTTATTGAGACAGTTCTTGTGAGTGTACAGATACCATTTCCTGACTAAATAAATTGGAATATTACAATAGCAACATTACAATCCCCTCATAAAATTTTTCGAAAACTTAATGTTATTCAACTTCACCCCAAAAATGTGATATTTCCTGGAATTCTAATACAATTCAATATCATTGTATTCGTACTTTAGTGAGTGGGTGATTATGATTATTTGATGTATTATCTTGATTCCAGTCAACTAATGCATTCAGATTTGGAGATTTGGACGAATTGCCAATTGACCCACACATAAGATTCGATGAGTTTAATCACATATAGCCAATCCAAATTTGCCGGAATTCGACCGATTGGTTGACTACACCTGAATATTTTCTGGATTACCCTTTCAAATAAAAATGTGATTTCACGGATGTAAACACAAAGGGACCAATTCTAACATTCATCCAATCCCAAGTCAGATCGTTCAATGTTCTTACTCGTGATTGGTTGAATGCAGATGTTCCTTCCCATTTCCATCCCATATTCCATTCTCATGTACAGTAACTTTATTTATTATTTCATATATATTATACATATGATATTTACGAAAATACAAATTCTCTAATGCCATAAAATTATCCGGAAATATTCGAGCATGTACTTGTAATACTATTTGTCTATAGAATCGAAGTGAAACGTGCACAGAAGTGAGTTCCGTGTTCACTTGAACGTTGAGGTTATGAACTGTACTGTCATACACGTAAAGAGCATGACGAAGTGAAGTAAACAACAACTATACATTCACTTTCCTACTGAAAAAGTACAACAAAGAATAATTGTCCCGTGTCATAATACGATAAAATATGTGAAAAAAATGCAGCAACACGAACCAGGTATCGAAACTTATATGAGTGATAAAAATGTCATTCGATGTATTTTTTTTTCCGAATTTCATCATATTGCCGGTCCGAAAATTACTTGCCAAGTAAGTAACTTTCACTCTACTTCCATATATAATTCTCAGTGTTGACAAACCCCGGATACTTTCTTCCTCCATCAATGATTCTTCATCCTAATTATTTGGCCAATTGTTACAGGTTCCAGATAATTATGTATCGAAGGACATCTTCGATAATGCCAGTGTTTACATCATCCCAAAAGCTCAGTTACAGAGAAGTACACTCACCGTGTAAGTTGTCTCACTTCAGCATACCAATATCCAAGACTATTTTTGTATTTTCAATCCTCTATAAATTATTTCCCCTGTCGTGCTTATATGACCCAATATCAGAAAATGTTATTTCAGTTGTTGAGATTGCGTTTCATTGGTTCCCTTGCTCTGCGCAAATGTATCATCATTCTAAAGCCCGCAATTTAATGCCACATGTCCTCTATTGATTCTCATACGAAAGTCTAATAAAATATGTGTGATAATTCATGTAAATATCTTCTTTCGCTTTCATCGACAGCACCCTTAGGGATTGTAAAATCCTGGGGTTTCCAGTGAAGATTGATGACAAAAAATATGCCAGAAATGCTTTCTACTTCAATCTTTGTTTTGTTTGTGATGCTGAAGCGCGAACGTTTCATTATGAACCTGTAGTAAAAAAAATGGCTGATTTCCTAGTAAGAACTGTACGAAGGAGACACAATTAGATTGATTACTATCAATCCCATTCATACATATTTCTTTTTTCAATAGATGGCATTAGAAGTGGAAAATTGTTTTCTCTCATCTGTATCTGTCGACAAATCTCGATTTGCGGCAATGTTACGACAAGTTATGGATGACCTTAATTCACATACTATGTGTACATTGACTGAAGGGACAATGACCACACATCTGAAAGTGGTGCGGTTAGCTGCAGAACCAAAGCCAGTCCATGATCATGAAGTACCTATATTCCTTGAAAGCCGCAATGTATTTTGTAATGATCAGTGGGATCTTACAACACAGCAAGTTTTGCCCTACATTGATGGATTCAATCACGTTGCACGCATTGCTGTCGAAGCTGATGTGGAGAATAATCTTGTTAAAAGTTGCGTTCAGAATCTCGTATATTACGGTGTTGTTACACTCATACCAATATTCCAATACAGCAACGTGTATGCCACAACGCCGAAACTTCGAGCATTAGCTGAAGATGGTGATCTACAAGAAAGGTGCATCATGTATATTTCAAAATCATGTAAGAAACTTTTCTACGTTTTCTCTAAAAAAATTGAATTGTGTTCTCCTGTGTATGAATTCTAACCACGAACCTCTTGGTATTCAAATCGATGATAACTTATGCAATTTCTGAATGTGAAGATAAAAATTCATAGAGATGAATTAAAATATCGGTGCTGATAAGCTAATGTCCCTTTCCATACATCCTCATATCAATTGACAATTTATTTCTGGATATTTGTTTTCTTCCAGCACGTCAATTGGCCTATTTACGCGACATTTATCGAATGTATGCGAGTATGATCCATGGTACGAGTATAAGAGATCTATGTCAACGATTGAATCCACAAAATTTGAGAATAAATGAAAGACGATTGATACAATTTGGATTAATCGAAGGACTGATACGTCGTGTATATAAATATCCAATAAACGTCAAACGTGCCTATATTGACATTGATGAGAATGATCACAACGGAAAAAATAATCATATATATAAATATTTCACGGGTGCTTATAGTCTTGATGAAATTTGTTGTCACACAAGCCATTCCGTTGCGCAAATTGAAGAGATAATTGAGCGAGATGCTAATGTTGTTGTACTATTGAAATAATAATATACTTATAGATAATTCTTATGTAAAAATGAAAAAGATGAGTGTCATTTCATTTACACATCTGATGGTCCACTCTTCTTATCAATTTTACACAACAGTGTGTATTCTTGTGGAAACATTATCGTTTAAACGTTGGTGTTTCCAATATTATTTATGCGACTCGATTTTATATAATCTCACATACGAAATTGTTGATGCGACGGTAGGTGTAGTTTAAAGAAAAACAGTTTATTTACATAGGCATATCTGGTTCCAATGGTTATATAAGAAGCTTATCGATAGTGATTGTCACGATCCGAAGAATAGAATCATTTCTTTATGTCTAACTGATTAAATATTACGATGATGTAAAATGAATATCAAAAATACCCAGCTGTTCTGATATTGTGTCAGTTCTAAGAATAACGGAGACCTGTAATATTTCATTATAGACCGGAATTCCAGAAATTTAATACAAAAATTTTTATAGAAAACAGATACGTGGAAACTTCGCAGACAAATATGATTGTTGTGCGTTTTACTCCCTCAAGTTTGCAGAATACGATGAAAAATTTGGCGAAACTATACAGAAATTTAGCACGAATTGACCCACCATTTCTGAGAAATACCATACATCGATTACACATATCGAATTGTCTCGAATAAAACGATGTTGTTAATTCGACAAATGCATTGATATATATTGATTCTCATGCGTAAATATGTAGATAGATTGAGATATAGATGTGTTATGAATTAGTTGATTTGTTCCGATGTAGTTCTTCAATATTGTCCCATGAAAAATTGATTTAAAGAAGAAACGAATCATAATGTATTGAGGACAAATTTTTGAATGCAAAGAAAAATTACTAAACAGGTCATATAACAAAGATGTCAGTCAGGTCGAAACAGAGAAAGTATTAGTATCCAAATTCAAGGATTCAATGAATTGGTTCATTTTATTTTATTAATTAATGATTTTACATTGTCTATATAAATTTCTGGAACTTTGTTCTGCCTCATTTCCTCGCACTTTCTTTTGATTGCTGCTTTGAGTTTATCCGCACGTAATTTCATTTGTATATTGAGAGCTAAACCTTCCTCCATATTTCTCCTACGTTCTTCTTTTCTTTCTTTAGCTCTTTCATCAACCTGCTGCAGGATTTGATTTCGATGTTTTTCTGCCTCACGACATCGTTTTATACGTAATTGCTCTTCCCTATCCATCGCATCTTTTTGAATTTTCAAAATTCTATCAAATTCGCGTCGATCACGCTCCATCTCCATGGCTTGTAATGCTCTACGATAATTAATCTGTTCTTCACGTGCTTCAGCAAACTTTTGGCGTGTCTCTAATCTTTTCAAAGCTTCAGCTTTTTCGCGATTCCTCCAGTCGCGTTCAACTTCTTCTCTTACACGTGCATTATTCAATTCATCAATCTGATCTTGAAGATTGTGTGATTGCATTGTTCTCGTGGCAATCTTCATTCTCTGCGCGTTTTTCTCCGCTATAGCAAGACGTCGAGCCTCTGAAATTTTTTTATCCCATTTTTCTTTTTCTCTTTGGAATTGCTGTATTCTCATATCAAGAATTCGATTCTCTTCACGTTCAACTTCCTTCGCTTTTATAAGTGCCGCATTTTGCAACGCGACTTGTTTCTTCAAAAATTCATTCTGTTCTTTTATTTTATTTGCTTTTTTGATTTCTTCTTCTTGCCATGCAATATTATCTAAATTCGTGAGTTTGGCTTCTTCTTGTTTGCGTTCAAACTCAAGAATTCTTTGCTCATCATTTTCGATTATTTGATTTTTTAATAGACGTGCAAACGCACGTTGTTTGGCTGCCATTTTATCACATTCACGTTTCTCTTCCTCCATCAATAACTTCTCTCTTTCCTTCATAACTGCATTAATACGTTCATCTTCATTCCGCAACTCTGATTCGATCAATTTCTTTTCCGCAACCTATTAAAGCATAATTCGTTCATATTCGTAAATTGGTTTTGTATGCATTCTCATCCACTTAATTAAATCGAAATAATCAAGAACAGCCTGATGAAAATTGTTCCCAAAACGACATCGCATGATGTACTTGAATTGCAATATTCTACCCAATCACGATACAAGTTAATTATCGATCTACAACGTTGAGCAGTTCTAAATTTTCTGTTGATAATATCTTGGACCGCCCATAAAAAGTCGATAACTTGTTCAGAAAAACAGTTATCATATAATAGGAAAGGGAGGTTTTTCCCTCAATTGATATAAAACATTAGCAAGCATAATCTGATCCTATTTTTTTTTTCATTGTTTTTACTGTCACACATGACTATTCAATTTTCCAAATATATGACGCTTGATAAATCATAATCAAATGTCTTTGACTAATGACTATAATTACAATTGCTTTGTGATACTTATAGACCGTATGAATGGCCATGTTTCTCAATAGAATATGAAATCAAATGAGATCATCTAATCATTTAACCAATGCTCATGGCGAGCTCCTTGGCCGAATTCATATCATTGAGAAATCCACCAATCGCCCAGTCCCATATCACTAGAGAAACATTTGTTGTACACCGCTGGCGAAAAAACCAAGGTCTATTGGAATCAATGGAAAAAACGAGTTACTTATTTGTACGATCGAAAATTGAAAGTGGTATCGAAATTCTAAACTACTCTGATGAGCAAGTTCGAATATCAGAATCCGATCCATCAAAAGGTTTGGGAGAATATGGAATGTATATCAATTGATATGAATGATATGTATGGGGAACTGATTAGTTCTCATAGATTCTTCTCATAATTGTTTCCTCATAATCTGGAATAAATTTTCCAAAGCCGTGGACATTGAAGAATTAAAGATTTCATGAAGTTACGTTTCATACCGCAATAGTTTCATAAATTCTAGAACTAACAAATAGAACATGATTCATCTATTATGGGACGTTATAGAGATTACTGTGCAGACTCAATAATTTGTAATGTTTCTGCGTGAGTGGGAACTGTTGAAAAATTTGGGCTCGACAATGATACCATCATCAACTACCATCTTACCTGAAGATCCCGAATAGCTCGACATTTACTTTCCAATATTAATTTATTACAGAGCAATATTTCCTCTTCTTGTTCGATTCTCAAATTATCAGCACGTTCAAGAAGATGCGTTGCTTGTGCTTTTGCCTCATCATCGAGTTCCTTCAATTTTTCTGACTTCTTATGAACTTTTTTCATATCAATTTCCCGAATTTTCTCTTTACGTATCTCACTCTGTCTCATCAATTTTTCTTTAGCTTTCATTGCGTCACTACGACACGTTCCATCTGTTCCATCACTATTTAATCCTTCTTGGGCTCGACTTCGAAAATATTCATAATCCATTTTGGTGATGATCTTCGGTGGTATATGACCCATCGTGTTTCGCATTGTCTTGTTACTTCGAAGAAACACCACAAAAATGATTTCTTATGCTCTCAATGGTCCCTTGTAACACAAAAGGTATGAATCATAATGAAAGTTTCGAGAAAGTAAAGAAACCATTATTTCAAAAGACCGAGAACGTATATTTAAAATCCAGTCAAATCTCCTTTATATCATTTACATTACACTTACTAATTCTCCGGTACTCGTAGCTCGTTAAAACTAATTTGTTTTTAATTTGTGATGATCAGATTCCCATAAAACTATCAATACACTCGTTGATAACCTCAACAAACAAACTGTATCATGTTCTTGAAGTTATCTCCAGTTAATGAGGAAAACTAAACAAAAGATTAAAACTGTTTGTTCCACAATTTTCGGATTCCCTTTCGGTACGATTGGATACATAAAAGGTAACGGAAAATATTCAATAGAAAATAACGTTTATGCACATTGAATTTCTGACGTATCTGGATCCGAATCGCAAGGAAGTTTTTCCGTTTATGCATGAAACGAAGTGGTTGTTTTCCATGAGTGTATACAGTTCTGTCCAATGCCTTTTTGTTTGTTCGATACGAATTGAGTAACGATAGAATATGACGACTGAAAAATCGATTGCAACAACTCTATTGTCTCCACTTTATATGTGCATCTACTCATATACATATGTTGTTCGTATGTATTTTTTATTTGCAACCGATTATTTGAAGAATCGGATGGGGTGGCATTGATGCATGTTCAAACAATCGCGTGAGTGTGGAGACAGGTTATACAGCGGGCTGAAATTGAGTTAGAGGACGTGACACTCGTGATGACGGAATTAAGTTGATATGAGAGAAAAATCACCTGGAATTGCCTATAGCACTTTGAAATATTTACAAGTTGCTGTGTAAATTGCCATTTCCTCCTTTTCATGCAACCCTCACCACTAACTGAAACCGTATTAGCTATTAACGATTTTTCCCGGTGCATCAACTGTCTTGCCTTTGATAGGTGCTTCCGTCACGTCAATATTAATGATATGTGGGGACCCTTTTCTTAGTCATTAATGAGTATGAAGTTCTAAAGTAATATAAAATATGACGAAGACCAATGTCAAATGGATCGACAAAAAATAAAATGAGCATTTTTTTTCGCACCTGAAATTCACCTAAACTGGTATTGCATGTTTTTATTTTCCTTTTCTTTTTTTCTATTACGACAATCAATAATATTGCGTGACTGATACCAATGGGTCGTGTGAACCCGTAGGGTCCAGACCGCATATAAAATGAAGGGGCAGAACAACTTTCTTCTTCGGCTGTATTTTCGTTCTATTTCATTTTATTCTGAAATTTCTGATTGATGGCGAATGGATAGAAAAAGAACACAACGACTGTGTGGCCATTGGTGTTTCTGTTCTCATACAATTTTTGTATATCAAGTCTTCAGGAAATGTTCTTGTTCAGACAATAATTTTTAATGGAATTATTCAATCGACAAAGACTATAAATGAATAAAATCAAATTTAACTTCTGCCAGGTGTTCCAGACTTTGAGGTATTTCAATTTATCCAAAGAAAAACATTCCTCGACATTTATATTCCTCCATGAAAACAATTAAAAATACACCTTGTGAATATTATGTTTTGTAGTTACATTTTGAAGTTTTCTAACATTTTACAAGTTAATTGCTTGTTAAAAAGGAATTTCCCAAGTCATCAGAGAGTAACTAAAATGATTACAGTGATAGTGATAAGACATAAAACATATCGACAATGCTCAAATTTACTGGTCGATTGTCATTGTCGAACCAGCAATTAACTTCATATGTTCAGCTTCATTGATACTATCTAAAATCTCTTGTTGTTTGTTCCTGTATGAGCTTTAGACGGAAGTAGTTTCCAATACCACCGATCTTCAGAACTGGTGTGGCGAATGAGAATGTGAAGGGCATCATTTTACTCATTATTTGGTTTTCAATTTGACTTTTATAATTTTTTCTGTGTGCTATCGGATGGCAGTTCAATTAATATTCAGTCTGAATCATTTCCAGAAACCTCATCTCGATTCTCTGTCAGTTCAAGTGCAATTTCTTAATAATTTTCGAAAACTATTGAAGTATTTCAGGAAAGTAATTCTCGTCCATCGTATGATCTTAATTATTTTCTCGAAAGTTCATCATTTGAATAACAGAAGTTTGGAGTATTCAATTACCTCAGAACTTCAAATTGGAAGAAGACATAAAATCGACGGCTATGATTATTAATTTATTTCTCCTCGTCGAAGTAAACTAAGTTTTGTCCAGTAGTGCCCCCATCGTTATCTGTGAACTCATTCACAATCATATCCACCGTTCGTATGTCAGCAGCTGAAATTATTCATTTCAACACACATGAGCATCAACAAGAGTTGTATGAAAATTGTACGCACAAAACCGGAATTCATCGTGAAGAGTTCAAGTGTTCTCAATATCTCACGTAACTAAATAAAGTCAAATGTGTTGAAATAAAACTGTAACATATTGTAACAGTCCCTTGAACTATCAATTCCTTTCATGTTGCTACCGAAATTATGTAAAACGCATTTCATTTTTCCTGTACAATTCCCCTGAAAGTATTCACATAAATGAAACATTGTATCCTTGTTTCATCAATCATATCCTTACACAAATGTCTGAACATTAACGAAGTACTTGAAAACTATGAAACGTTTTGAAAATTGACTCCCTCATCAATTTCCACAAAACATTCGTCAATATTTTATATCAATGCAGAAGAAAAAAAATTCCGACAACTCAAAAAATTCATGGACATTATATCAATTGGAAATATTCTCTTCCACATGAATGATAGAACGAAAATTCGTATGTAAACTTTAAATTGGATTCATGTAGAATTCTAAACTTGTAAACATATCTGTGATTGCACATAACTATATCCATGAAGTTATTTCAAATCAATGTAAAAATACAAACGGTGTCTTTGTTCGTATAAAAGTTTCATTCCCTCGTTGAGTTTCATTTTTATATATGAACTCATATGTACTCTCCCATAAAAACATATGGATACATTTGTAAATATGTCTATATGTGTGATGCACACATAATATAGCTGTGAGAACTATCAAGAAACTCGTTAAATTACTCACTAATATACAAAAGTGGTTTTATATGTGCGGTATGACAATTACGTGGCTTCACGTACAGTAGAATAATGGAACAATAGTGGAAACACGCGCTATTAGCCAATAATACCACAGATATATTCATATTGTACATGTATATAGGTATATATACGTGTGTACGTACGTGTATAATGGATGTAGTCTCACATATAATAGAGAAACGATTGCGAAGAGTTATCAGAACGTGTATACGCTGATATGCTCGTCCTCCAGGCGTCGACGCACACAGACATCGATATATAAGTTACGCGCGCGTATTATGTTCGTGCCGGTGGTTTACCGGCTAAATTCCCGCCAGTCAGTGTTTGTCATTCAAACGGAACACAGTCGCTCATAGCAACGTGTCCGTATAGATTTACGAAGTTTTTATTTGACATTAATACATGAAACGTATCTAATTCATTGGGTAAAAGTCCACATCATCATGATTTGTCATACTCGTTTAGTTATTTATTTTCTGCATATTTTCTTCTTTTCATCGTTGTTATCGCTTTGATTTACTTTGAATTATCCACGCTTTGTTACTTGTGTATTTATCTTACTACTTTGAATCACTAATTTTTTCATTTAGAATCTTTATTGAATATGTGATGAAGTGAGAGAGGGAAGATGAGTTTCAGTGTTGACAAAATTTTGTTTACCAAGCGAGTAAAAATTGTGAATTGTGGTAGACATTTGATTTAACGTGAACAAATGTGGTGAATTCGATTGAAGTAAGAAGAACAATGTGCTACCTTTTGTTTAATTACGTGCTCTTTGTTGTTATAAATTTTGAAATGATTATCTTATTGGATTGTGCTTTTCATTGGAACAGACGTTTTACGTATCAAAAATACTTTTTGATAGGCAATATCACATTTTTCATTCCATCAACATTTTCTAATTTATAATGATGAATTCTATTAAGTGAAAAATAATCAATGAGGTGTTATTATTAGTGTTTGAGTTGTGTTCACTGCCTGTTTATTTGATGTATCTACTTTGATTATTTGTGCATTCCTCTCTTTTCAACGGGCTAATGGGAGGAAAGCACGTGTTAACTCAGTGTGCTTATGTCAATATACAGAGTCTTTGGTAACCTGACGTATTCCTGTTAGGACGTTATGGATGTGGTCAGAAGCAACAGATTTTGTCATATAATATTGTACCTCGAACTTAATGGTTTCTGAGTTATCTGAAACCGCATTTTTTCGACAATAATCCAAATTTCACCACTTAAAATTGAAAATTGGATGAATTACTGTATTTATAGCTATTTGAATGTGACCTTACAGAGAACACTCTGTATAATCAATATCAATAATAATTTGGGCAAAAACTACAGCACTTTATTTGAAAATAATTTATGGATTGAAATTCGGGCATTAAAATATTATTTTCAAATAAACTGCTGTAGTTGTTGCACAAATTATTATTGATTTTGATTACACAGACTGTTTTGTCTGTGGTTATATCTAGATGTCTGTGATAAACACAGTATTTTATTCAATTTTCCATTTTGAGAGGTCAAATCCGGATTATTGTTAGAAAAAATACAGTCTCAACTAATTGCGAAACCATCAAGTTCCAGGTACAATTTTATATGATAAAATCTGTTACTTTTGACCTCATCTATGACATCTTAGCAGAAATACATCAGGTTACCAAAGAGTGTATACATGTGATATGAGCGTTTTATTCATGTCAAAAATTACGTATTTCGTAGCAGATTTAACCATTAAAAATTTCTCATATCCAATTTCAAAACTTAGAGGCAATACATAAAAACAAGATGTCAAAATGAGTGTACAATCCACTTGAATTATAAGATGATGTGGTGTTTACGAATGTGTACAATACAGAAAAACAAACCTGAATCTATGCATGATCGACTCATTGGAATTACAATTGAACATTAATTTCTAAATTTTATCAAAATTAGTATCGGCCAAAATGTTTCAATATTTGTAGAATTAAAAGAGTGTCTGGTGTCGTTACATCACAATCTCTAATCGAATTCCCATTGTGACTTTATGACAATGTACTGCAAGTTAAAAAAGGAACAGGAAGAAAGAAGTGAATACAAAAATGAAACTAATCACTCTGCCCAGAACATTCCTCACCGTATCAATAACATATGAAAGAGGTGGGAGATTCTCAGTATAAAATGCTTATAAAATACTGTAATGTATATACCAATGGACCTATGATGTCTTACTGTATGAAATGAATTCTCGAAACTGAATTTAGACGTTATAAAATCAAATGATGAAATATTTATCAAAACGAAGTTCATCAATCTGAATTTATACTTGGCGCAAAAGTTTTTATTTCTCGCTAATTATTCCTCAGGAGAGTTTCCCCCTGCAAAAGATCATCAATGAATCATGTTGAAAATGCACAATAGAATAGACGCAGGAAGATTACTTTTTTTTTCTTTTATGGACGTTGAAACTTGATCGACCGTAGACAGTTTTTCGAGCTGTGGCTATATATAAGATATCATTATTTTTTTTTCTTCTTGTTCTGCATGTACTAGGTATAACAGCTCGCTTCTATCTGGTCATTTATTCACGACTTTAGTTTCTCAATATAGCTGAAACTAAACGTATGCAATATGTATGTTTATGGTATACGATGATACATAAGTACAATTGTATATGGAATGACGATCTGGACAAAGAGAAGGGCTGAACAAGAATATACTGCGTGTCATGTGAATTATGAAGGGCGGCTTTCAACAGGAAAGACCCCCTAGACTATATGCATAAGTAGCTATCGTCAAACACATTTAATTGTTCGTCTATTCCTTCTTTCTTACATCAATTTCTAAAATTCATCAAAGAGTCGAACATGAAAGGAAGAACCAAACACGAAAACTCATGATATTAATTCCAATTTTCTCCCACTATCAATTACAATTCATTGTAGTGTTAATGCATTTATTATTATTCCTCCCCTCTCTCATATCTGGCTGGCTCTCTCTTTCATGGTTATTTGCTTGTCTCACACCCTTTGTTGCTTATCTCTATTGTAATCAACACGCTCAATATTCGTATACAACCAGAATCGTATACAAACGACAGAAGCACCTATAGAAATTCGAATATCTGGATATCCGAATAATCTATAGAGTCCTCGATCAATTTTATTGTTCATGGATTCATAATCAGAAATATTATGCAATCATAATTAATCAATACATAGTAATGATTGAATTGGATTTCTTTTTCAGGTAAGAGGTGTATTGTGATAACGCCATATACGTTATAAATTGAATATTGAATGCAAAGAATATTGCATTAGTGGTGCAACGTCATAACGACGTTATTACCCCTTGTTGTTCCGACCTATCACTGCAATCATCAACATGATAGATTCGACTAGTAATAATAATAATGGAACTAATGGACTTGCAACGGCACTAAGAGATCGGTCAACTTGTACTATTCCTGTACAACCAAATCGTTCATTACCAGTACGTCCGGCGCCCCATACTCCATGCAGAAGTCTTGTATCTAAGAAAGTTACAAAGAAATCTAATACAGTTCAAACACAAAATGTATTATCATCACATAACACATCAAGTACAGATAAATTACCGGCGACATCAGCACTCTCAGTAGTATTAACACCAGTTAACATTAATTCACAATTATCATCATCTTCATTATTATTATCATCGTCATCATCATCGTCGTCATCGTCGTCATCGTCTTCATCATCATCTTCATCGTCGTTGTCATCATCGCCGTTGCCTTCATCACGGTCGATGAATAATAGTCATAATAAAGTCAATGGCGAAAGTTGGCAGAGTAAAATACGTTTGCCTATTATAAATATCGTTGGAGTTACGGGTAAAAAGAAAAGTCATGAGAAAACGGGGAATGTTGTGGGGCGTTTGGGCACGAAAAGAAAAATGAATGATGACGTGGTTAATAATGGAAATTTCGATGATAAAAATTACGATGCGAGTGATAGTTGTAAACTTATTGATATTACGAAGAGTCCTGAGAGATGTCATGAATTTTCGATGAATGTTGATGCGTCTTCGTCTAATTACAAAAATGAATCGATACTGTTGGATGATGATGACAATAGAGGAACAAATACAACGCTAAAAAAACGTCGTAGGAGAAAAGACAAAAAGTCGACTAACAATAATGTGAGCTCCATTAAAATTGTGCCGCCTTTGAGATTGAAAAAAATTCAATGCCTGCAGGAAGACAGCGCGACTAATTCCGTCGGGGATAGCTGGAGTTATGTTCAACAATCTGTTGATGTCAAGGAGCAACCGGAACCAACAAGCGATATCGGGTTTCGGTATTATCATCCAGATTTATCGCCAAAGAAACAAATTGTTCGAGGTTAGTATGATAATTTATAGATGATTCAAGCTCAATAGTGATTTTCAATTTGAAAGAACTCTAATTGATTCTTTAAAGTATATTCATGTGTATAATGGTATGATTCATTGCAGATGATATGCCCGCGGCGGAAGATTGGTCGAATGAATATCGTATTGTGAATAATCAAGTGCCATCATACACAATCGATATCCATGATCAGTCAACAACTATTTCGGACAATAGCGATGAGGAATTGCGGTATCGTCAACATAAGCTTCAGTTAAAGTTATGTGAATTGAAGAAAAAAACTGTGGAACTTGGCCGTGAAATGTTGAGGACAGCATTTACCACACCCGACAATTCAATGCAAGAAACAATAGATTCCTATGAAAAACAGATCGAAACATTGAAAAATTTATTGACAAAACTTCCTGAAGCGGATAATAATAATATATCCACACATATTCCTGAGTCAACCATACCAAGTACAGTTGTTTCATCATCATCTTTCATGACATCAACTACACATTCATCAACGTCACCATATTGTGACTCATCACAATCACCAGGGCCACCAAGATTATCACCGAAAATAACGATCGATTCAAAAGTCATTAATGGCTCCTGTGAGATGCGAAACAGTCCGCCAATATTGCCAAAAATAAATATGAACAATATCGATGACTGTGATCACTGGTCCGAATCCGAATTCTCAAAACAAAGATCCAATACCTTAAATGAACGATCACACTCGGCGAGAGTGTCTACCACGAGTGAATGCGTTATTGATGAAGAAATTGATATTGATGACAAACCAGAGTTACTAGAATACACCTTAGATGAAATAATTAAATCCGACTCGGACCGGAATGTTATATTACACAATGATACTATAGATAAACAAGAAACGGATAAGCATATTCAACAAATAGATGATGAAGCTCCTTCTACATATAGCGATGAACATACTGATGAAATAATAATTGATACGAGTAATGGTGTTATACAAGAACTGAAGGAGCACAATGATCGAATAACTTCACCTAAAATTACATCTTCATGTGACACTTCGCAGCATTCCCGTCTGAGTCAAACGAGTGTTATCAATAACAAGATTGTTAAAGTAAAAGCAGTAGACAATAATGTTATAAGATCTGATCAGTTTCCATCACTTGGTAAATGGCTCGCGAATTCTCATTCAGCAAAGAAACTCCATCATTTGTCTAAAAATGTTCTTGAAAAGAGAGAATTGATGGATACGATAGCAAACGATACGTCAATTATTCAACATACCTCAAACGAACAACTCAATCAGGCACAAAAAACGAGCATACCATTAGACACTTTACATGATAAAACGACTCCGGATCATAATTCTAATCTAGGTGCAATTCAGTGGAACAATAAACAATGGCAAGACCAGTCGCACAGGCAAATGCGATCAACACCAAATGCCACTGTGAATAATGTCAATATACCTATTGGACCGAATCAATTTTGTCCACCCATACCATTGACCGGACTTTACACACGGAATTATCCAGTAAGATATCTGGTTTTTATGCTTTCTTATCATATGCATTAACGATATCAATTACTTCTCATTAGCTTATTACCATTTCGATATTGGGAAATACTTGATGACTCGGATGAATTTTCTCATGCTTGTTTCGTCATTATTATATGTCTCACGAAATAGAGTCATTAAGTAAATGATGAATTCGTACATATTCACGAATCAGTGATGCATATGTAATAAGACATTCATTCGTGTAATATTAATACTCTAATCATCCACTAATCCTATTTTTGAAAAACATTCAATGTCGTCACTCCTTACGAAATCACGTACATGTAAATGCATGGACGCTGAGAACTCAAATTTTCTAGTTCCAATTGCAGATGGATTCGTGTGGACCATACAATTACACTTACCCGGCGATTGCTGCTGCGACAAATGCCGTATCTGCTGCATCACTCTGGAACAACACTGTTCTTCAGTATCCACTTATACGTCCACAAAATATTTTGAATGCTCAACTCGCCGGTATGAAAAGTAACACCAATACACCATTACAACACAACGTACCTGTATCAGCAACAAATTCCATTCCGATGCAAAATCCATCGATTCCGTCTTATCATCATTTATCTCCAACAACTTCATCTCAGGAAAATGTGGCAAAACAATTGCCGATGAGCGATCCACTGAATTTAGACATACCGCTGACTAACTTTCCGAAGAGGAATGACTATGGTCCATCATCAACTTCACATCCCATAATTATTCCAGAGTCATCGAATTCAACGGGAATTCAACAGTTAACGCAACAACAGCAAGAAGATTATTATCGGTATTACCGTCATCAGGCGCTTTTACAGAGGCAGGCAGCGCAGATACAGGCATTACCACAGCAACAACATTCACAGCAAACGCAACATCCTTCGGTTCAATATGCCGATGGATTCTCCGATTCTACAAATCATTTGGCAATTCATGATCGTTCGATAGCACAAATGAATTATCGACCACCATGGCGTCCAATGTCGCCCGCCGCTCCCTTCGTACATGTTAGGAATTATGGACTACGTAACAATTGGGCTCTGGATCCGTGCAATCTTTTATCAACTCTTTCACCAGTTGCATTACAAAATTATACAACACCTCTCAATATGGGAATGCCAATCAGTTTCCGTGGCGCAAAAGAGCATGTTGATCCGACAAGGAATTGTGATACGCCACATCTGGGCAAAGTTGCATACAGTCCGAATACGTCAAGAACTTTAAAATGCTCAAATTGTGGTCGACCTGACCCTACTTTCAAGTGTCTCGGTTGTGAGATGACATTTTACTGCGATAAAACGTGTCAAGCAAGACATTGGGATCGCCATGTCATTACCTGTCCAAAAAAAATGCCGAAACTTCAAAAAGTTGCACTCTAATGATATTATTTATTGACATATTGTAATAGTTATTAACTTGATGTGTATTTCGATCGCAATCAAATAGGAAATTTATTCGTCATGACTGTTTGCTACTTTGAAAAATGATTTTATAAATATTAGCGATATAATTTTTTATGACTATCAGCACTTTACTTTTATAAAATGTCAGATAAGGAAAAAAATGTGCCCAAAAGATTAATGTTAATTTATCAATTATTATTCGCGTATTTATAACATTTTTTATTTTAAATTCGTTACGAGATGATAAAATAATACGCTTAAATATCTTTCATTGTCAATTGTATCAATTTGTGTGTGATATTAATGTCAAAAGATTTCGATATTTTTTTATATATGGCTTATAATGAATCAGTACGTATAATTGATGTGAACATAATAAATATTGGAAGGATGAATTTTGCCGTTCATTTCAAAAGTGACATGTTACTGCGGTTGGCATGAAACTGAAAAATGGATTCAGGCCACTTTCAGAATAAACGACCCAATTATCGATCGCGAATTTGCTTCAATAAATAATTCAACTTTTCATCTATTTGTATGAATTGAAGACGACGATCCAGCGCTTGGAAGTCTGCAATCTCAATCCACGATGGCGCATCTAATTTTCGCGGTGGTAATGGCGACAATAATCTCTCACAAGCAGCACATATTCCGCACCAAGTACGGAAATTAATTTGTATTTCAATTTTTCCAATGAATTTCTCAAATTCTATTATTTGTTCACGAGTCAATGGCTTCCCCATTATTTCACCAAGAGCTTCCATCACATCATTAGATGAAACATATCGTGCGCCATCCATGGGATCTTCATAATATTTGTTGAAGGTTCTTGCGAAAATTAATTTTCTACCGGGTGTTAGGAACACGTGTTTGCCCAGATAATCGAGGGATTTCATTTTTGCCAAACTTGCTCCGTCCAGTAGTTCAAATCTAGCGTTTTGACGTGAAGAAATACGAGGAGCATCCATCGCCATTGGGAATTGCATCTCTGATTGTCGACTTTGCGGACGGTTTTGTGATTGCAATTCATTCTTTACTCTTAAAGCTTCCATCATTACAATGCGTCTCTGAAAAGTACGCACAATTAGACGTCTAAAATCTAAGTTTGAACACAGCGTATAACAACCAGAAATATTGACAGAGCATTTCAAATTGACTCGTTCTCGAAATGTTTTGCATTCCAAGAGGAGGAACTTGATCGATGTGGCTAACTTTCAATGACCATAGAAAAAAAATGCCTAACAATATCGAAATGTTCTTAATTATCAGAGAAATCAGTTTCTAATGTTTCAATTAATAGGATTCGAATCACGAATTTTATATTTCATTCGGCAACTCATCTCTGAACCCATCCCTTTCAATTATATGATAACATTTTCATTACCCGCATAAAGAACTCTTGCTCAATTGTTTCATTATCCAAATCTCTAATAAAATGTTTCAGAATTTCCATATTAATGAAACTCGTTGCTGTTGATTGCTGTTGCACTGATGTCACCGATTGTTCTTCAGGTGTTTTTATCGTTATCACATTCTCCAATGGTGATAGTTCGCTGTTTTTTCTGGAACCATCAATCACTTGTGATACTTGTGTCTCAAGTGGCTCCAAAGGATCCCGTACTTCACATTGTTGCCCATAAGTCGAACCGCGTCGACATTTGCGTTTTTTCAAACGTTTACCACGTCGCTTCATCACAACTTCTTCTTTGACAACGTCATTATTCTCAGGGATTTCATCACTTTTTGTAATACTCTGGAATTCCCCAAATTATCTCAATCGTTTTTCTTAAGTAACGGATATACCCATCAACACTGACCTCGATAATTTCATCGAGAACTTCTTGCGTGATCGAATCATTCTGTTGCGATTGTTGATGATTTCGATGATGATGATGATAGTGATGCTGTTCTTCATGATGTGTTGGCGGTAAAGGTGGATAAAGTTTTGCAACGTAACTGTTCTTCCGAACAGGACTTGGTGGCGGCTCTAGAATAACAGCATGCCAATTCAATGTTTCAATATCTTGCTCTTGTGAAGCCGTTCTGAGATCCAGAATAAGTGTAGTTCGTTCTCTAGGATTGCAAGTTGCATTGAAATCGAAATTATCATCACGTTGTACAGTGACTGATCCACTCACTAATGTTGGAGTTGGGGTTAACGGTCGCGAATCAGTCTCAGTATATTTGCGAAACAATTCATCGGGTACATTGGTCATGGGGTTGCCATCAAATGCACTGATCCCGTCACTCACCCCAACTACATCCGAAATCCCACTTGCTAATAAT
This sequence comes from Meteorus sp. PSUC_FEM 10030008, assembly GCA_018881525.1. Classification (NCBI taxonomy): domain Eukaryota; kingdom Metazoa; phylum Arthropoda; class Insecta; order Hymenoptera; family Braconidae; genus Meteorus; species Meteorus sp. PSUC_FEM 10030008. The sequence continues at coordinate 22,507 of JABMBR010000358.1, forward strand.
GTTGCACGTATCATTTCCATTTCAGCGGGTAATAGGAGTGCTTTTCCTTCGGTTGCCCATGACTCTTTCGCGCGACGGACAAATTCCTTTGCTTCATAATCAGCAGGATGATTACAGAATACTGAACATCCATACGGATATGGATTGTACAGGCCAGCGAATGGTCGTAGAATGAATGGGGCCGGCTTTGAACTACTTGACAGTTCAACTTTCTATAAAGATGAGGAACAAGCTCAAAATCAAGTAATAAATCCAGGATCATCATTATGTCGATTACGTATAAACAATCGTTACCTTAGACTTTACTTTGTAGATAGGTTTTATACGCGCAGCCAAGAGACCTGTACTACTCCAAATTCCTGACATATTTACATGTAAAATCACATCAATTAAATGGGATAATTACTCCGATTTCATCAGCTACTGCTCACGTTCTCGAATCACCATTTGGCAATCATGAATATTTTATAATCGCATTGGATGCAATATGAATGTGTAAGGTTGAGTGACTAGGGTTAGAACTTTCCAATAAACCGCAACTATGAAACATACTGTATTTTCTCGCACTAAAATATTCACGCGTGTGGAACGTTGCTATGATACAATGTTATCGATTATGATTTGACTTCTTCAGTGCTGTGTGCCACGTCTTTTTTTTGGTGTTTAATATTTTAATGAATGTGAAGAATTCATTTGAGCATTTGGTTTCTTTATTGATTACATCTCACAATACTTCGATCTCTGTGCATTTCAATTCGGTTCCCAAAATCATCAGTTAAACATTTATTAGCTAAAATATTGAGTCGAACCGATATGTTCAACATGATTTTCACTTTCATTTTAGATTAGAAGTATGGACTCTCTCGTATGATGCTGGGATACTTCTTCTTATATTTGATACCAGTAACAAGTGTTGAATGTTTTGGAAATGCTGTTTTTCCATCGAATTTCGTATCAGTTTCTGGATCGAATCGTATATATTCAGTTTGTATATGAAGATTTTTGGGTAGATCTATCTTTATGGCGGCTTCCAACGGTAACGTAGTTTTTATTGGAGTAAAATAGAATGATCGTAGGTCACCTGTAATTATAATGGATATATTTTTTATCACAATTTCGATCATAGCGATGTTGAATGGTGCCATTCTGTTTGAATTATTGAGAATATAATGGCGACGAGTATAAATCTACCTATCGTTTCTATAGTGTGTAGTAAAGAATTGGGCACAGGGCAACCAAACGCTTCGTCACAAGCAGCGAAGAGTTTGAATCTGTCACTGAAATTATCGATGACAGTTGAATCCTCCGTTGAAATGTCGTTGCTTCTGCAAATTTCGTCAAGTCTCTCTGAGACATCCCTAGGTGGCGTATACGGTTTCACTGGCCGCAGAAATCTACGGAAGAAAGATTCCAAGATTGATATGAATTCTAGAAATGTATACGATACAACAGTGCTAGTTCACTGTCATAAAATAGTTTCCATATCAACAAGTGACACGTATCTACATATGTATATATTGTAGGTATATATTGATTTAAATATATGTTGCTTTAAAGTATTATTTTCGAGTGCCGAGACACATCACCATGGAATAGTATTAAGAAATCAATACGTTGTCTATGTTATAATTTCATTGTATTATACAACTGGCTAGAAAGACTGGTTGAGGAATGCACGACAACCAATTTAAACTTCAAATTTGCCGATAGTTCTATCACATTATTTTATCATATAAAATATCCAATTTAATGGATCATATGAGGATTGAAGAGAAAAACCTGCTCAATCTGAAAAGCTTTCGAACTTTATCATTCTGTTCTCGTGCCTCACATTGCAATCCATGCAAATATTGGACAATACAAAAGAATGAATTGCGGAATCAATATTGAATTCTAAGCAGATTGAGAGAGCGATACGATTCGCATTTTTAAGAACTGGGCAGTGAGATCTTAGATTCGTTTCCATAGTAATTGATCTCATACTCATGAGAGAAATTATACATTTCACTACGGACAACGCTACTTAGACTCACCCTCTCGCGGCAAGTGATGCTTCATCCCATTCCCATTTTGCTTGGTAAATTGGCGGTTTTTTCCGTTTCCTTTGTTTCAAGTGGTTGATGTGTCTTTTAGAATCATATTGCACCACACCCTTCGAATTGGAAAATGAAAAGATTACCATAAATAATCAATTGAAAAATTAGAACAATACTATTTTTCTTTTCGTGGCAGGGCAGTCATTCTCATTATATTCGGAATGACAAGTACTGAGCTGTTGCCCATAAGTCCACGGCTTTATAAACTCCTATAAGATGTGAGACAACAATATTTTTCTTTCGCAGCAGCGAACACCTAGCATTTCTGGAAGTTTATGGTGATTGACACTATATATTATCTACTTTCTCGATTCCGAATCATATTCACTTTCACATTAGCATCACCTTGAACAACTGGTGTAACCCACTCAGAATACCCGTTGCTTCTTCTTTGATAACGTGAAGCAGACAATATTTATCCAGATATTCAACTCGATGATTAATGATGAAATAGTTCGATTTTGTATTATTGAAATCAACGTGATTCCGAGTAACTAGACAGTGTTTACATTTGTACCCGTACAAATGAGTTTATTTTGATTCAGCAGACTTTTTCTGTTAAAAGTCTATCTCCTTCGTAATCGATGAAACCCTAGGCTGAATGTATTCTCGTATCATCTTTATTGATATGAGAATATTATTTCTGCAACTCTCGAATTCTTTATTGGGTATCGTATGTATCCAAGTATATCGCAAATTTTCTAACCTCAAAATTGACTTCATCACCGACTATCCCCTTCTTATTTAGTTTGAAACCATATGAATTCTCCCCGTTCCCCACCGAATCAAAATCAACCTTGATATTTCCATTTCCCAATTGTTCCATATAATTATCGTCTCACAATTTCGTGGATGTACAACCGGAATATCAGTATAAAGTATTGTAACCAATGGAAATATTTCCACTATATGATAAACGTTGGGGAACAGGTGATAATATGTATGGAACAAACGACGAAATTACTGAGAGTAAATATAATTTTCCTCTACAAAATCCAATTACTGATAATTACCGTTATGCTGGCCAAACTTGCATTTTTTTTTATCAAAAGTGAAAAGCCAGTTGTACAATGTTTGATGAGCGCCGCCATCTTTAAAACCGTTCGAATCACTTGGTACAATTGTGTGTGTTTACTATATACGTAACGTGACTAGAGGTACATTGTTTGGTAATTCTGCGTTTGTGTGTCAAGCAGAGTATATGTATATAAATACATACTGATGAACAGTGTAAAAACATGTATGTGGGTGTAAATCTTCACATCTATGTTACCATACATGCTGATAACTCCATTATATGTATATTTTGTTCATTTCGAAGTCCATTCTAGGAGAATTCATTGTAGTATAAATGCATAAGTAAAATCATAAATGAGTTAAGACAAGTGTATGTAATGCAAACATGCATACCAATGCTGCCATCTCGTGAGATCGTAGTAACAGATTTGTAGTTCGATTGCATACGTAAGATACACTTGACGAACATATTCCACAGATCGTTGAGATACATTTCTAGTTCATAAAATGAAGGATCCCAAGAGTAATTAAATTAGAACCTCATATAAAATTGTACGCATTTATGCGAGCAACACCATGTTGTCGGGTAATGAGGTCATTTTCAGGATGTCTGGTGTATACACGCACGTAATTAAAGGATAAAACTGATGAGATTACAGAAGCGGTACTGCAAGAACGTATGGTTGCTTTTATTCTTCATCGGAATGAACGATACAAGAATATTAAGTTGTATCTCATGGTGATGAATGATATGTCTTCACTCGTCAAATTATTCGAATATTCATTGGTGCTGATATTCCATCCATCGATTCATAATCATCACATTAATGTCCTGTCGACTTGACAGTAGCCTTGGCGGAATTCCAATTCTCAAGTGACTGGAAGTGCTGAAGTAGGATAAGATGAGATTTGATTCATCTTGGAAGAGATTTGATTCATCTTGGAAGAGATTT
>JABMBR010000369.1:0-32763 GCA_018881525.1 Meteorus sp. PSUC_FEM 10030008
CCATAGCTGTGTTATCTTATTTTTTTTTTCATATTTCTCGAATAATATAATATAAAAATAAATTTTTCCATCACTACAATAAACTACAATCGATTTGGAATGTATCTCGCAAGTTTTTATGCAGTATTATTCATATTTCCAGTTTGGAACAATATTGATTATGTTTGCTGCGTAATTATCAGTACTACAAACAAATAAGATGGAACTACATATATTAGCATCGTTTATAGGTGAAAATAAGCGAAGAAAATTAAGGTTTTTCGGAAAGCGGATTCCAGCGTGATGAAGCTGTCAGAATAGTTATAAAAGATTTCAACTTAAGAATATTCCTGTCGAATAAAGTATCAGTTTTATTATTATATAGAATGTTGGTGTGAGTCATGTATATGATCATAAACCTATCAAATTACACACTTTCGACTACTATGTGCGTTGTGTAGAAAGAGATCGGATACGATGAGTGACACCATATCTACTTGTTGAAATCGAGACAAACATTCAATACAATCCATCACGTCTCCATTTCATCCTCACTTCATCTATGGATATCAACAACATATTCACTGTTCGATTTATGTACCCAGGGAGCAAAAATTGATTGTGGAATAATTGAATTCACGAATTTCAATTACATCCATTCCAAAAAAAAACAGATTCATTATATTTATTCAGCTTCCCATTACTAACACGAAGTCATTTGTACAGAAGACAACTTGTGGAATTTTTATTTTTTCGAATTTTTTACCATTACGTACAATCACGACCACGTGAAAGTGCATTCACATTTATATACAGTAGTCACCAACTATACAACAAACGTCTCTCGTGCCGCGACAATCCCCCGTTTATACCTGGTGTAGGCTTTCACGTGCTCAGAGGAGAAATTGCCCGCCGTTTCGTTGAGGCCGCCCGGCAATCAGAGTATTCATCTGTCCGAAGGTGCCGAGCGCGGGTCGTTCACCAAGCGCGAGCTTTCACGTTCAATCATCAACTTGCGCACGGGGAAATAGTCAATCAGATACAAACCACCTTCTTCCTTTGAATTAAATCATCACTGTCTTCAGAAAATCGTGTTGACCAGGTCATTCAAAAGGTCAACGAGGAGTGACAGCTGGCGGAAGTTATTGTGCACCTGTACACTATCTTCGCTCCATACCTCGATTCCTTGGGACGCGATCGAAATGTCACAAGTGCGAACATAATTATTGAATAGAAGTTTAAACTCATAAATTATTTCTAAATCAATGCAGCATGACGATCACAGTTTGTAGTGAATGTGAGTGTTCAGTATAGTTGCTAATGTGTGAAAAAGTGATTGTTGAATATTGAAGAATAAAAGACTGAAAATTATTGACACATTATTATAATGTTGGGTTGCGTCTACGAGATCAATGGTCTTTGATAGACACAAAGTAATTGGATCGTATGAGAGGTAAAAATCCAAAGATGACAGTTGCCATGGAACACAAACGAAAAAACTCATGGGATTCGAAGGTAATTCCATCCATATATTCATATTTTCATATCATGATTGATGTAGGAATTGTATTAGTCTATGTACTTTCATTATTATACGTGCATTTACATTCTCATATGCACACAGTGAATCGACAATTGCCACGCGTCGAAGCATGAAATTTTCTGTATTTTCCAAATGACCGCAGACTGCTCAACTCCTGTCCAATCATCTTGAAAGTCATGGAGATAAATTCACCCTTTTATAATACTTTTCAACGTGCTCCGCGGTGAAAGTGGGGCTTCTATATACAATTTGTAGAGTGTACCAATAAATACCTATACAAAGTATCTTTTCCCACCAACAATCTTGATATACCTATGCTTATCTAATTGGAAAACTTTACCATATTGTCATAGATGTTATAAGAAAATGAAAATAATTACAATTTGATTTTCTCCTTTCAACCAATTGAAATTGTTTGTCCATTTACTCAACCAGAAGATAAATTACGTTATTTGCAATAATATTTTATCCACGGAGTCTGTGGTCTGCGAGGTAAATCACGTTCTATACTGAAGCTAAAGGTTCGACGGATGAATTGCGCAAAAGAGACGGGATATATTCGTCTTTTGTTTCCTTTTTCTTCTCTCTCTCTCTCTCTCTCTCTCTCTCTCTCTCTCTCTCTCTCTCTCTCTCTCTCTCACTTCGTATATTTTTACTCTCACAAGAATCCAAATATGAAGAAAGCGCGAGTTTTGCATTTTTGGTATGAGCTCTGATACAACGTTGTCAACAAGTTCATGCATTTGGACATTTTCCGAAGGAAAAGAACGGGTCTTTAATTCATCTGAGAAAACAAACCATCATGCAACTTTTTCAATGAAGTCAGTTGTGTATATGTTCTTTTATTACTCATGCCGAATTCAACTTGACCCAGAAAATCTGTACCACCAGTTCACCCACACAATCAACAAAGAGAGTATTTATTAGTCAACAATGCAACGGATAAACTGGTGAACGAAATAAAACAAAGCATCGAATGAAAAAAGGTGATGATGGCGACTGAATTCCAAAGAGAAAACAAAGACTCACAAAACCATTCTCCAAGTAGTGTCTCGCAGCCGACCTTGTTCTCGCTTGACCCCCACGTTTCTATCAGGCACCATGCCTGCGTTCCATCACGAAAATACAAGTATATTCGCCTTATTTTCATTTTTTTTTTTTTTTCCATTTACAACGAAGAACGAAAAACTAGGCTAAACGGAATGACGCATTCGACGCGTGTTGGGTGTAGGCTTATTTATGCTCAGATGGGTTGGGTTCTCAACATCTGACCAGCTCCATAATACCGTTACCTCTTATACCAAAAAAACAAGAACGAAAGAAAAACGACACTTAACACAATTTCGAACGTCAAAATCTTCAATTATGTCTGGATGCTTCCACTACTTTTGCTTCTATCAATTTATCCAATTACGATATTGATTATGATGGATCCACCTGTTCGACAACTTATGTGTTTGGGTTTTCCGAAGCGTTTCAAGTGAATATCATCGAAAATAATTCAATTGTATAGTCATGAAAGAGGTGTATCACCAGCAATGATGAGGATTCTTTCGTTGAAGAATTGAATTATTTACAGTGAACAGTAGTTACACCTTAAATGGTGTACTAATCACATTTTTACTCATCATCTTGATTGATAGATATAAATGGAAAGCTAATCCAGAACTCATTGCCCATTACAACACATAAAGTGCATTTATATTACATGAAAGATGTGCAACTTAATCTCTTCTGTGCATCGCTCCTTCCTCATTTACTGACATTGAATTCTACTTTCTAATCGCACATTTCCTCAGAGATTGAACCTGGCAGATTGTTAAATTATCCGGAAATGTTATATGAAATATTTTTACTGTCACTTCACTTCAAAATCTCAATATAATCTACTGTGCATCAATCATATGCAGCACCATGGCTCTCCGTATCGACACATAAGATGAGAAAGATAATTGTTCCAGTAAATAATCTACTTAGACATAGAACTCGTGAATTTCCCATTCCATTTCATTATATATCTTATTGTCAGAGAATAAAATCTTTCATTTTGATGTGAGGTCAGTGAACTGACCTATAAAAAGAGACAGAAGACGTAAAACAATTGAGAGTACGGCAGTCAAAGTGAAATAGAGAGGAATAAAGATAGAAAAATATTCTGGCTCCAGCAGCAACAGTCAACCTCAACTTTCGTAATACACAATGCCCTGAAGTGCTTTGTTGCTCGCTTCACCGATACCGTTTAGTCTGTCTCTTTCAAACCAATTTACGTAACATTATAAGACTAACTCTTGAACCCATTGCGAATGGTTATATGGATAAGAACTCACCAACTACACGAAGAAATATTTCTACGAAAATCCAATTTGCGAAATAAACATTTTTCGATCGGCACCTTTGTTTGTTGGTTATTGATTTACAAAAGAATTCTACCGTGATCATCATTGCACCATCTGCGAACCTAAACTCTTTACATCACATTCGTCAATGTTCCTTGAAATTTCAGTTTCGATTACTGTATCGTAAATTCATGGAGTTGCCATGAATTACTCTATCCGTACTCTCTGAAATACAACTAATTGTCATCATAATCCATGGTGTATTAACGAAATGTAAACAATGACTTCGCATATAAAATTTCCCCATGTTGTCGATTGAATCTAATGTCGTAACCTTTTAAGGCGTGCGTTTTTTTATTGAGATAGATGACGAAGAGCATTTACTATTAATGGATTGCTGCACTAAAAGTGCAATCCTTCGCTTTTCCCTCGAGCGTGAGCCACGCGTAACATTTGAACAAGTTGGGGCGTGGGTCTTTTCTATGTGTACTCGTGTATCGCTATTATATCCTCTTTCTCTCACGATATGCGCGCTGGAAAACAATTATTCAGATAGCAGAGGTGTTTAAACATTACCAATTACACTCATATGTATTCATTTATATACAAATGATGATGATGTAGATATTTAGACGGCTGGAAGACGATTCATTAAATTGGATACCGATACGTATGGGTTTATCCAATTTCACATCGGAATGAATTTGATGTATAAAAGCAAGAGAAATTTATCATGGATGAGAAAAAATGAAGCTAGATAGACAAAAAATTGGATATTTCATTGTAGATCATAAAGATCCACTCAGCATTTTATGGATTCCATTTTAATTAATTTATTTGATTACTTCTCATGTAGAATATAATTTTTACTATAATGTATCGAGTCACGCAGTGGATCACAGGCAATTTTATATGAAATGGAATTCGTTCTCATCACGGCATCTGCGAATCAGTCGTACCACGAAACGAGAGGGAAAATTTCCCTGTATGTCAGAGCAATTAAATTAATTAGACGCCCTGTGCGAATTAATGAATTGTACTTTTCGTTTCACAGATATCCGTTAGTACTGTAAGCACAAGGAAATTCAGTCGTGCTGGTACACCTTCATCAATATTATCGTCAGACAGTGACATTCGTTTCACAAGAAAACTTGGTGGTCAATATCGATGTGGTTGCTGTGTATTAGCTGCCTTCCTTCTATTCCTCTTATTTTCTGGCATCTCCATCTACCTGGGTTGTAAGTTTTTCTCTTTTCTGCGATTATGTATTGTTTCTATCATTATAACACTTCTTGTACACGTGTTTAGCTCGCTGGATTTGTGAAAGGAACAGAAATATTATGAATGTAAACGTATATGTATGTGTATATGCTGATGCGGCCAGAGCCCATTGAGGTCTTTCATCGCGCGTATAGAGCTAACGGTGTGACCGAGTTACCGACTTGAGATGTGCCCAGCTTCGATCAGTTACCGGTTCATCCAACCATGTACATCCATACTAATCACCCCATATTATCACCGTGTAAATATCATTCGAGAGTACTTTTGACATCGATAAAATTTATTCACGCATGCATTTTTGCGATTGATTCATCTGAAAATGATGATATTACGCTCGTAAAAAATTCCAATATCGAGAATAATCGTGATCAGTAATGGCTGATTATCTTTTTCAATTCCTCGTTGCAAATCGTGTGGAATGATTCTCACTAGAAGAAAACCTGAATGATATCATCGAGTTAACGGTTTGACCGAGTTGTACGAAAGGACGCGCGCGATCACGCCGACCCACGATTTACCGTGACCATTTGGACAACGATCGACCTCTAAAAGGGGGATACTTGTGGCCTTGCCACACATTGCTAGAAAATCATTATTGAATCATCCGCGATATTGTTTCATTGTTATCCCATCGACTGTACATTCATTTTTATTTTACCAACTTATTTTGCCTTCAGATACGTTTTTGATGTCAGATCCACCGAGTGATCAAATCTTTCTTGCGACATTTCGTGTTACAAATGGCGATTCATTTAATATGGACTTGGCTGATCCGTCTACGGAAGGATTCCGGATACGATCACGTGAATATCGTGATCGTATAAATCTCGCTTTTCGTCGCAGCAATCTGCGCATTTCATTTGTCGGCGCTGAGGTGCTTGCGCTCGATGGGTAAGTGTCACGACCCAGTGGTCTACTTCAGAAGAATATTTATATTATGTAAATGATTATAATAAGTATAATAACACTCGTGACGATAATAATCTTGAATATAAATAAAAGATTAATGGGGATATATTTATCATCATTTGTGTGATAAAGACTTTGAGTTCATGAGAGATAATGCTTTTTTCGATGGAAATAAGATAAAATATTTTTTATATTTTCAGGATAGAGAATGTTGACCTAGTAATACACTTTGATATACGTTTTGATCCACGTTATCAAACAATAACTGTTACTGATGTCACTAATATTTTAATGAGAGAGATTAATCCTGAAACATCGAGATATTTGGCCAATTTAACGATTGACGCTAAAAGTCTTGAAGTTCAAGAAAGCTTGGATGCATTAAATGCCCAAGTAGCTTTACCAACCACTGTCTCAACTACACCATCAACTACAACACCTCCTCCGCCAAGAAGTTGCACCGAACTTGGTTTACCGTATTGCAAACATTTATCTTACAATGAAACCTCTTATCCAAATATTTTTGGCCATCGATCTCTCAGCGAAGTTGAAGACGATGTGATCGCTTTCAGGTAAGTCAGCTAGAGTGAGATGAATTTGTAGATAAATATTGAAATACATCAATGACTATTCACTTTTAGAGAACTTGTCGATTCAGAATGTTACCGATTGGCTTATGACTTCGTTTGTCAAGTTTTACAACCATCCTGCATGCCAAACGAACCCGAAGCAACACTGCAACTGCCATGCCGGAGTTTTTGTCGAGAATTCTGGTCAGGCTGTGGGAATCGACTGCCAGAACGAATTCGAAGAGCACTAGATTGTTCAAGTTTCCCAGAATATGCCGATCAGGGTAGTTGTCGACCAAAACCTGGATGCATCCGAGATTTGCAAAGTAAAGCATTGTCGCCACGTATTTGTGATGGAATAATTGACTGTCCAGATTTATCTGACGAAAAAAATTGCGCCTATTGTCAAGAAGGGAATATGCACTGTGGATCAGGCCGTGTCTGCATTCCCAACACAAAACGGTGCGATGGAAAAATTGATTGCCCTAATGGGAATGATGAGAAAGATTGCCGTACGTATTGAATTCATGATTAGAATATGATAAACGAATAATTCTATAATATCAGGTAATGATAATCATTTGTTTGTTTCTGCTCAGTTTCCTTGGCAAAGAGTGTAAGTGTGATGAAAAACGATCCGAATGACACGCCACTCTCAGTGAAATATACTCGTGAAGGATACGTTGTATTCAACGAGAAAGGCTTGGTGGGAAAACTCTGTATTGAAAACTTAAATGCAACGCTACCGCAAACGGAAATGGATACCGTTCTACAAACAGCCGCTGCTTCTTTGTGTACTTTACTCACATACAGTGGCATGAGTTCAGTAGAGGTCAGAACTGATGATGAGGATGATATTCAGTATGTACACATGGAAGATCCATTAGCATCCGAAATATCATTCGTACGAGCACCATGTCCGAGCAAACAGGTCATGTACGTTCGGTGCGCCGAATTAGGTAAACAGGAAATTTCCTCTTAATTGAATGAATTATTCATTACAGAATTCATAATGATTCAGTCCTTTCATTCGATTTTCTTTTATATTAGAGTGTGGTGTTCAGCCGTTGAAAACGAAAAGTCATTCTAAAATTCTCAACAAAGTGGCTGAACCTGGTGATTGGCCATGGCATGTTGCTCTCTTCAAAGAGAATACTCACGTTTGCGATGCGACATTGGTCGCTTCCAATTGGTTACTCGCGACCGCTTCGTGTTTCCAAGGTCAACCTAAAGCTGAATGGATTGCTCGGTTGGGAACTGTGAGACTGTCGAGCACATCACCCTGGCAGCAAGAACGGCGAATCATTGGAATGATTAAATCACCAGTTGAAGGCAGTACCATGGTACTTCTGAAAATGGATCGTCCTGCCATTATTTATTCTGATCTTGTCAGGCCAGTTTGTCTACCGTCCAGTCATGAACCTGTGCAAACGGACACATCTCAATGTAACACTCTTGGATGGGCAAGGAATCGTGAGTCTAAACAGATAATTGACACGGGAAATGAAAGTTGATCACATTTTTTATGATAAAACATGAATTATTCTCGTTGTTTCTATCTATAGGTGATCTATTACAGAGAGTACAATTACGGTATAGTGCAATGGAAAAATGTGAAAATATCAGCATTGCATCAGTAAATGGTATCTGCACGGACGCTGTTTACTCGAATGATGATTGCAATGTGAGTGATGAAATCATTGCGATTAGAGTTAACATCTAACATCTAGCTTGACGAACTTATTCGATTATCCTTCTCTACAGGAAGAAGAGTTAGCAGGTAGTCCAATGCTCTGTCTACTGGCAGATGGCAAACGATGGGCATTGACTGGTGTCGGTACGTGGAGAATTGCATGCTCGAGCGCCGGAGTAGAAAGACCGCGGCTCTATGATAAAGTATCATCAAATATTGCATGGATCAAATCAACGATTATTTGAGACCCTTTTTGATAATTGAACAATCTCTAAACGTGATATGAAACCTTCCCCATTTGTTACTATGGAATATTATGAAAGGTCCAATAGGATAGGGATAATTGGGCGTAGAAATTAGTAGAAAAAGTGATATCGATATGGAATCCGTCACTTTTTTTCCTTTCATGATTTCTTCTGAGACTAAGTATTGTGTAAATAATGTTGTACCACTGTGACGATGCCAGATTTGTTATTTATTGAAGGAGTCTTAATTCCTGTCAAAGGCAAATGTTATCATGAGTAATTATTAATACAGTTTGCGACTGCCAATTTGATGAGGTTTATTCATCAATAATATAATGATTGTATTATTCGTATGATAATAAAAGTATCCAATATCGATTGGATGTAAAATTGAAAATGACGCTCTATGTATAATAAATAAAACTAGTGCATTATCAGATAAATTCATCAAACACTAATCGTGGTGGGAGACTTCATACTGCGCTGGCGTATTGAAGAATGGGGTCAATGTTCACAGAGTCAGTGTATACTTGGCACTTGATCATAGCGAACACATGCACCAGTGCAGTTCTTGCAATTTTATATTTACCACATTTTCTATTGCACTGTCAGTTGGTCAGCTTGATAGTCTTCTCTGACTATGGTAGGTTCGTGATCCGGTTAATCACTCTGCGAGTATTTTTGAGGGGGAAATTCATGTACGTGATTGCCCAATCTTTATTATAGACACCGGCCTCGTCGAAGTTTTCTGACTTATTCTGCATCAAATTGGAATCCGATGATCCATTCGATCTCTATGCTGAGTGGCGGAATGAAGCTGAAAGATTCTCGGTGAAAACTTCATTGATTGATGTTGTATGTCTGTCAACTGTTTCGAGGTATCATTCATCTACGTAATCCAATTACTTGTTATTCAATCGAAATTATTATTAATTGCATGGATAATATGTAATACTGTCACTTACGCCATTTCATGTATTCTTTCGCTAGAAATTCTACACCACGCTCACGGCACGTTTTCCTGCAGAGCTACAATGAAAAAGGATTCGTTTTCTATACAGATAGCAGAGGTCGCAAAGCTCAAGAAATCGTAAGTGAGAGGAAAAATTAATTTTGATATATTGATATCCGAAAATTTCCTTGGATTATTTTCAGACTGAGAATAATAATGCGTCCATGAGTATTTATTGGATATATGAGAACGATATGAACGAAAATATTATGAAACAAGTAAGATAGAAAAAAAATCTGTGATCTCGTGAAATGGATATGAGAGTCTTTCATTCATATTTATATCTCAAGGTGAGAATAGAAGGAGCGATCGAAGAATTGCCACGTGATGAAGTTGAGACGGTTTACAAGGCACAGCCTTTCTATGCTAAAATTCGTTCACATTTATGTCACCAAGATGCAGTTGTTGATTGGCATGAATTGAAAGAACGGCACGATAAATTGGTAGAACGTGCAAAAATTGACGATTCCGTGTTGGGAATGCCGGATCACTTGTGGGTAACATGTGCCTATCAACGAAAATATCGACAACATATCCAAGTCATATTGCTTATAATTTTAGCATTGGATGCAGGTTGATACCAACGTGGTTCGACTTCTATGCAGCCAAAAATAAATTCATTGCCGATCGCATAGAATTTCGAAAGAACGCGGATACAAATGATTGGATCCACAAAAGACTCGCAGCATGAATCAATGAAAAATGGAAATTATGACAAATTATGGAACACGATTATATAAAATATTATGTTTATTATGCCGAGTGGAGGATTGTAACAATTATGTGAAGAAAAATTTGGGAAAAAGACTAGCAATACGTTTGAATCTACGGAAACATTTACCGCGCAGCAGATGGCTCTGCAATCAGCGCGATATCATTTTCAAACGACATCTATCAAAATCCGCGCGAAAATTTCGATCACAATATGAGTCCAGTTCGCTTAACAGATATTCACGTCTTTCAATAAGGCAACATTCTTTATTTCTGTTCCAGTAGAGAAATCATTCTGATATGTGGTAGCATCTGATAACATTACCCTCCATGAATCAATGAATACAGTGAACTTCCCAAACCACAGTTCACTAGTACATCGCAAGTTTAGTTTATAAACTAAGCAAATCCCTTCAGATATATCCAACTTATAATGTAGCAAAGTGTATCCATCAGTTAACAACACGTTTTATCAGTGACTGTACTCAATAAATATTCATATTTTGAGTAAAACTTTTGCGTGAGATATTCTCCACACATTATTGATACCAACCACTAATATAGTTATAGAGCAAAGATAATTCAAATGGTAGGTGGCGTAGCAGGAATATCGTCGAGAAGCCCTTTCGGCAATACAAGTTCCTCATTCACTACCAATACACATTTTGTATACATTCATGCTGATCAATGCTGACTACTGTCTAGCTCAACATTCACAACCTCATGAACACGAGCTGCGAAGCCTCGCTACATCAGTGTGCAAACAGTTGCCGCGGTAAAAGCACGCGGTAAAACAGTTTACATCACAGATATAATGTCTAGCCAGAATAAAGTTGACGCATTTTTATTACTTGATGATGGAACAATATTTCCCGGACGGAGTTTTGGTGCTTGTACACCCACTGATGGTGAAGTTGGTGAGTATTCGCATCTTAAAATGAGAATTACTACTGATGTTAGACACACGTGGCTAAGAATCATACCACCTTCTTTGCGGCGCACATCGTCACTCAATTGGTCATCATACAATAAGAATTTTGAATTGCCCACTCATACAAACGCTGTCAATTTAAATCGATTCTATTGACTTTATCAGTTTGGAACTATCTTTTGTGCTGATAGAGAAATTGAAACCTTGATGACAACGCATAATTTTATGATAATCTGTTGATACGTTTCTGCTGCTTCCGCGATGCAAATTCGCGTGGATTGTAATTGCTTCATCAGCATTAAAGTTGTCTGAATTTGCTGAGGGTTCCACTGATAAGATCATTTTTCACAACTCATCTTCATCATGAATCATATGATAGATTATAAAATTACTACAAAAATATGGGGTAGAAATTTCATTCTCTAATCTTCGTCTTTGTAGTTTTTCAAACGGGCATGGTTGGCTACCCGGAATCACTCACAGATCCATCATATCATGCACAAATTTTGGTTCTCACCTATCCATTGATTGGTAATTATGGTGTGCCTGATGCTGGGAAAGACTGTCATGGATTGTCACTGTGAGTAGATCATAAATATTTTCGAGTGCAAGCAAAAGTAATGTTTGTAATCTTTAATCAATCTTTTTTATTATTCAAGTTGGTATGAATCGCATAAAATATGGGCTGCAGGTCTTGTTATTGGTGAATTATGTGAACAGCCTAGTCACTGGCGACAAACAAAAACATTATCACAGTGGATGAAAGAAGAAAATGTCCCCGGAATATACGAAATTGATACTAGGGCACTGACGAAGATCATACGAGAAAAGGGGAGTATCCTTGGCAGAATTATTTATGAACAACCACCTGTACCCCTAAAGTTCCCTCTCTCCCCATCAATCAGTGATCCGAACAAGAGAAATCTTGTGGCTGAAGTATCGACTCAATCTCCAAAAACCTACAATCCACAAGGGCATCCCAGAATTTGCGTTGTTGATCTTGGATTGAAATTGAATCAAATTCGTTGTTTTTTGAATCGGGGAGCACGGATTGATATTGTACCATGGAATTACGACTTGACAAATGTTGATTACGATGGATTGTTCCTGAGTAATGGACCTGGGGATCCGAAAATGTGTCAAGAGACGATTGAGAATCTTCGTCGAATTATTGCACATATGGATAATAAAAAACCTATCTTCGGTATATGTATGGGTCATCAATTACTATCATTGGCAGCTGGATGTACCAGTTCCAAAATGGCTTATGGTAATCGAGGTCATAATCAACCAGCGATACATCTCCCAACTGGTCGATGCTATATGACCTCGCAAAATCATGGGTTCGTTATCGATGTACCGGAATTACCAGCTGCATGGCAACCTCTTTTCACCAATGCCAATGACAATACAAATGAGGGAATAATTCATACGAGCTTGCCATATTTCTCAGTACAATTTCATCCTGAACACACTGCAGGTCCGCACGATCTAGAGTGTCTATTCGATGTATTCATTGACGCAGCCAAACATGCAATGGACAAAAATTCTGGCGTCTTCCCGTTAAATGCTAAGATAACAAGATTACTCGAATACAAACCCGAAACAATAGAGGGTATTGTTCGACCTAAAAAAGTACTCATTTTGGGATCAGGCGGTTTAAGCATTGGCCAAGCTGGTGAATTTGATTACTCGGGATCGCAAGCAATCAAAGCTCTACGCGAAGAATCCATTCAAACGGTGTTAATCAATCCAAATATTGCAACTGTACAAACGTCAAAAGGAATGGCAGATAAGGTGTATTTTTTGCCTATAATTCCAGAATATGTGGAACAAGTTATCAGATCCGAGCGACCGGACGGGGTATTGTTGACATTTGGTGGACAAACTGCGCTCAATTGTGGTGTGGAACTAGAAAAAAATGGAGTATTCGGAAAATATGGGGTGAAAATTCTAGGAACCCCAATTAAATCGATTATTGAAACAGAAGATCGAAAGATATTCTCCGAAAAAATCCACGCTATCCAAGAGAAGGTAGCACCGAGTGCGGCCGTTTATTCTATAAACGAAGCCATCGAAGCTGCAGAGGTGTTGGGCTATCCCGTCATGGCACGAGCTGCATTTTCACTGGGTGGTCTCGGATCTGGTTTTGCCAATACGAAAGAAGAACTTAAAACTCTCGCACAACAGGCTTTAGCACATTCTAGCCAATTAATTATTGACAAATCATTGAAAGGATGGAAAGAAGTGGAATATGAAGTAGTACGTGATGCTTACGATAACTGCATTACAGTTTGTAACATGGAGAATGTTGATCCTCTTGGTATTCACACCGGTGAATCTATTGTGGTAGCACCGAGTCAAACATTATCGGATCGCGAATATAATATGTTGCGTACAGCTGCTCTAAAAGTCATACGGCATTTCGGAATTGTCGGCGAATGCAACATCCAATATGCACTCAATCCGTTTTCTGAAGAATACTACATAATAGAAGTTAATGCGAGATTGTCGAGAAGCTCCGCATTGGCGAGTAAGGCTACTGGTTATCCATTAGCATATGTAGCCGCGAAGTTATCTCTTGGCATCCCATTGCCCCAGATCAAAAACTCAGTCACTGGCAAAACCACTGCATGTTTCGAGCCAAGTTTGGATTACTGTGTTGTTAAAATACCAAGATGGGATTTGAGTAAATTTCAACGCGTCAGTACGAAAATTGGAAGTTCCATGAAGAGTGTTGGTGAAGTAATGGCAATTGGCCGCAAATTTGAGGAAGCTTTTCAAAAAGCTTTACGGATGGTGGACGAGAATGTAACAGGATTTGATCCGTATATCAAACAACTTAATGACGATGAATTGGAAAAACCAACCGACAAGAGAATGTTTGTTCTTGCTGCATCAATAAAATCCGGTTATTCAATTGACCGTTTATATGAACTCACGAAGATTGACCGGTGGTTTTTATACAAGATGAAAAATATTATCATGTGCTACGAATCATTGGAAAATCTTGGTCAAGGTGTCCTTTCGCATGCGGTGTTGTTGGGTGCTAAACAAATAGGATTTTCAGATAAACAAATTGCAAACGCAATAAAAAGTACAGAATTAGCGGTACGTAAACAGCGAAAAGAGAGTAACATTCGACCATTTGTTAAGCAAATTGACACAGTGGCTGCAGAATGGCCAGCTACCACGAATTATCTCTATCTGACCTATAACGGATCAACTCATGACATCGATTATCCGGGTGGTCACACGATGGTAATTGGCTCGGGTGTATATCGTATTGGGAGCTCCGTCGAATTCGACTGGTGTGCTGTTAGTTGTCTTCGTGAACTCCGTAATCTTGGCAGAAAGACAATTATGGTAAATTACAATCCTGAGACTGTGAGTACCGATTACGACATGTCCGATCGCTTATATTTCGAAGAAATTTCATTCGAAGTCGTGATGGACATTTATGATCATGAAAATCCTGAGGGTATCATTTTATCAATGGGCGGACAGTTACCAAATAATATCGCTATGGATTTGCATCGACAGCAAGCGCGTATCCTTGGTTCATCACCAGAATCCGTCGACGGTGCTGAGAATCGTTTCAAATTTTCGCGTATGCTCGATCGCATAGGTATATCTCAACCACGATGGAAAGAACTAACAAATTTGAAGTCAGCTATTGAATTTTGCGAAGAAGTCGGTTATCCATGTCTCGTACGACCGTCATATGTATTGAGTGGGGCGGCAATGAATGTCGCCCATTCAAATCAGGACCTCGAGTCGTATTTGAAGAGTGCAAGTGACGTAAGCAAAGAACATCCTGTAGTTATTTCGAAATTCATTTTGGAAGCGAAAGAAATTGATGTTGATGCTGTTGCTTACGACGGTGTCATTCTATGTATGGCTGTATCTGAACACGTGGAGAATGCGGGAGTACATTCAGGTGATGCAACTTTAGTAACACCACCTCAAGATATCAACGCCCAAACTCTTTCAAAGATCAAAATCATATCCCGTGCTATCGCCGCATCGTTGGAAGTAACTGGACCATTCAATATGCAACTGATAGCGAAGGACAATGAATTGAAAGTTATCGAGTGCAATGTCCGTGTCTCGAGGTCATTCCCATTTGTTTCCAAAACACTTGATCATGATTTTGTGGCTATGGCTACACGTTTAATTGTCGGTGAAACTGTTGATCCGGTCGATGTGTTAGCAGGATGTGGGAAAGTTGGTGTCAAGGTGCCGCAATTTTCTTTCTCACGTTTAGCAGGTGCCGATGTCACACTGGGTGTAGAAATGGCATCGACCGGCGAAGTCGCTTGCTTTGGAGAGAATCGATATGAAGCATATTTGAAGGGGATGATGAGTACAGGTTTTCATATACCCGAGAAAGGTATTCTTCTTTCGATTGGCAGTTTTAAAGTAAATATACATTGACCATATTTTATTTCTTGTCTCTTTCCATCGATGAGTGTATCAATGTTAAAGATTCTTCGGTGTTTTCATTCTAGCATAAAATGGAATTGTTGCCGTCGATTTCAAGTCTTCATAAAATGGGATACAAACTATACGCGAGTATGGGGACTGCTGATTTTTACACTGAACATGGAGTTGAGGTATGTAAATAGAATGATTATAAATAAATTATTAACGACCGATCGATCACATTCAATCATATTGGACTACTACTCTCATTACGGTTCATTATCTCGAAACAAAAAGTTATCGGACGTACTGCAAACGATGGCACTTCACCACCGTTTCATTCTATTTTTTTCAATGATAACACTTCA
Source organism: Meteorus sp. PSUC_FEM 10030008 (assembly GCA_018881525.1). Lineage (NCBI taxonomy): Eukaryota > Metazoa > Arthropoda > Insecta > Hymenoptera > Braconidae > Meteorus > Meteorus sp. PSUC_FEM 10030008. The sequence continues at coordinate 16,003 of JABMBR010000369.1, forward strand.
CAAAGAAAACCCTAGATTCATTATTCTATTTTTACCGATCATCATCATAGTAATTCTTATCTAGATGTATGTATCGTCAACATCGGGAGATTTATGTTGACTTTCAATCAAAGACACAATCTGAGCGCTTCTCTTATCACCATTCATCGTGATGTCGTCAGAATTTTTTCGGTGTTCTGTATCGGATGGTCCGGATTCAACTTCATGTACCACTGCCATCGCCACATGTTTCTGATGCGTAATTGATAATTTACGCTTATAAACAGTAGTTTCACGCAATGAATACTCGCTCGTTTCACCAGGTGTGGCTATTTCCACAAAGTTTCGCTGAGATTCATTAGAACTCCTGTAGTGATCTCTCAGTGGTGACGAATACACTGCACGATCTACATTACGCTTCGGTGTTTCCGGAACGTCAGGTTGCGATCGTATTTTTGCGGCAAGCCTTCTCAGCGCTTGCAATTTATCTAAATATGCTTTAGAATCATCCTTATGATTCCCATGCTCGGATAATAAAATAGAGAGTCTTTCTGCCTGATCGATATATATCATTTTTTGATGTAAGGCGCCATATTTATTACAGCACTCAGCTATCTTGATGAAGTGTTTGATAAATAAGTCTAAAAGCAAACACATTCGTCGGGGATCCAGTTCCGCACATCGGACCTTGATAAAGAAGAATTTGATGATTAGTAACATTATTAGATAATTTTCGAAGAATGTACGATTTCAGAGAGAATATGATGTGAACCCACAACTATTGAATGGAGAAAATCTTACCGATATCTCTATGACTTGCTCGGATGATGTTCTAGCATCTATCAAAGTCTTATTGGTCACTGACTTTTTAGAGTATATACTATTTCGATCTTTGGTTTGTTTAGCACTATCCCAAAAACCACCACGATCATATTGTTTGTCCGAAATATTATTCGGCTTTGACGGGGCTTTTTTCGATTGGTGCACCGCAAGGTGTGGATTAATTAACGTCAGAACATCTTCAGTGAGAATTTTCAGCAGCAGCATGTAGTCCAATTTGGGGAAAAAACTACGACTGTGTTTAATATTTTGCATTGCATGTAACAAGTACATAACGGGGTTCTCAATAATTCTCTTCAATTGTTTTTGCGTCCGTAATAATGAAGAATTATTCCGAAATACATTTTTATCTCGAATGAAATAATCTGGCATAATTGGAATGTCTTGACTGATGGCGCGATATAATGACTTCAATAGCATATTCAAACATTCACCCATACGACTGTCATGCCATTTTGAGGGTGTGTCATTATCTTCAATCAACCAGAATAATTGATTTCTGATGTGTGCACCAGTGAGACCAACAAATGAATTAGCCAGTGGCCTCATGAACGTTTTTTGCAATATTAAAGCCATTAAATAAATACGTACTTGTGAATAGCTCAAACATGTCTCAAGATAACGCTCTGCCGCTGGAAATGTCAATTCCCATTCGAGATTCTTCAAGTTATTCGAGATATTTCTATCAGAATAACCTTCAGGTATCATGTAACACCCCATTTCTTTCACTTTTTCAATGATGTCATATGTTGGCCACGTAGCACGTGGTCTCTCAATCCACTCATCGGCAATGTCAGGCCATGGGGACCAAATGCACGGTGTGATGGCATATTGTTCATCCTTCATCACCATTGATGTTTCCAAAACCTCATATTTTTCGCGATAAATAATCGCACCTTGGGGCTCAACATTAATATCTGCATCAAAACCCATCATTTGCGATAATTGATTCGTGAATATTTGACAGAAATGATCCATAAATCTCGCACTATTCATATACCATACGTCGTATTTATGATTATAGATAACACCCCTAATCAATCTATCCTTGCTATTTAATTTTAATCTCTTCTCTCTAATCGGATCATAAATTTCAAAACATTGTCGTGGAACTTCCGGAATTAATTTTGAGGTTTTATTTGAGGAATTTCTATCTTTCAATTCATCGTAAGGAGTAGTCCCCGCATAGCCACACTCGCTATCACTATCGATCGCATAATGCTCGGACCTGTACCCAGAACTCAAGCTACCAGCGGAACTTGAATTTGTACCAATTCGATTGCTTTTAGTTTTCGGGTATTGCCGTATTCTTTGGACTCCTCTACGTGGTGTTGTTATGTCCTTCTTCACACGGTTGGTTCCGCCTCCCTTTTTTTGACGTTGCTGTTCATCTGTTGTACCATAATTGTTTCTTACACGTTCATCGTAAATTTCATCTTCATCATTGACATCAGATGACGGTGATGTTAGACTTGAGCTTCCACTTGCGCCTGATTTCTTGTCAGATTCGATGATTGAATCTACATTTGGAGTTGTCTTACTATCACTATACAAACTGTCACCATCACTGTATATCGCTTCGTCACACGACGAGTGAATTTTCGTTTTAGATGGATTTTCTTCTAAGCGTTGTAGCATGGCATATCCTAAATCAAGTAATTTATGATGAATCACAGAATTATTTGTGAATTCGCAACAGACTCACCTCTGTGTTTGCTAGACTTCAAAAGCATACTGTAAGTGATTGTATCACTGACACTACAGTAAGGTGATGCATAATTCCGCTCAGTTACCTCGATATTATCGAAAACAATATAAATACGAATTGGTTGAAGAGTCTCTACTGAAGGTATCGACGTTGGTCGTGTATATGTGAAATCAATGGCTCGAGAAACTTGTTCTTGCAATACGTCTGGCACCAGCACGTGTTTTTGTGGAGGTAATCGAGCATTTAATTCGGATTCGCGTGACGATACCAGTTTGTGATTCACATTTGTGATTTCCCTACACATAAAAATATAGTATTAGAAATTGTGATGAAAAATGAATTTCTCGTGATATCGCGATTATCATTGGATTTTCTTTATCTCCACTTGAATTAGATCAAATACAATGAATGATACATGGAGCGTAATTTTCAACTCTTCATTGAAGTGAAACGACTTACTCTTCGAAATTTTCGAAAAATTGAACACACATCATAAGATTGTTGAGAATAAACAATTCCGGATTTTGTTCAATCGTCCGACGGAGCACTTTGAGCTCCAAGTCCTCTAATCCATTGTCACGGTGGCTATTAGGAAATGCCTGATCTCTTGAAGTGTTTGATTTGCTTCTCTCACTATGATCCCTTGATGATCCGAATGTTCCTTTACTTCTCGATTTAAAATTTCCCATTTTTCACTTTATCGAACGAAACAGTTCACAGACATTCGACCGTCGACAAATAAGCGGGGGGCCCCCGAACTAAATATCAATCTTCGTTGAAAACATTGAGATCACAATAATAGAAACGTAATCGGACATTCAGATTATTGGCAAATCCTATACGGTGTTAATTGGGTTGAACAAACCGCAATGAAAGATCGTTGTGTACTGCACACGAAACCATTAATCTACTCGGACATTCAATATTCTCAATAGATTATTTTTATGACATACCTTGCGATAAATATCCTATCATTTTATCAAGACATCCAAGACGTTTTTGATTGGTAGTTACCTATCTGCTATTGATAATGCTCGCATTTTACGAGAAATTCAAAGAATTCATATTTTCATATGGATCTTTATACGTATGTATACTGACATTCATAAAAATTTAGGGAAATGCTATTTCTTACCTATTGCATCTACATCATCCAATATCTTTCAGTCTTTCCGCGTTCTCATAACTGTCTTTCATTATCGATCCATACCTATCCATTGAAAGTATCTGAGTGATGTAACAATACATACCAACCACATTTGTTGATATAGAATCTCAGAGGTTTATCTATTATATGTATAAACTTTATATAATACAATTATGACCTCATCCGTATGATATTTTATCAATCATAAAATTGTCGTGTTTCAAAACTATTATCCCTCAGGTAGAACCGGTTCAATGGACTTTCGAGAATATCGACGTCAATGAGGATTCAAGTCCCAGCGAACTACGTCATTTGGCTGATTTTCTGTCAAAGAAGCATTTCGATTTGGTAATTAATTTGCCTATGCGAAATGGTGGCGCACGTCGTGTCTCAAATTTCATGACTCATGGATACCGTACACGACGTCTGGCTGTTGATTATTCAGTCCCATTGGTTACAGACGTCAAGTGTGCTAAACTTTTAGTTGACGTAAGTTGGTTGATACTTATAACCTGCATGGTCTCTCCGAATTCAAAATGATTCATTTATTTTGATTGACAGGCAATAAATATTCTGGGTGGACGGGCACCACGAATGAAGACACACACAGATTGTTTATCATCACGCAGAATGATTAAATTACCCGGTTTCATCGATATTCATGTACATGCACGTGACCCAGGCGCAACACATAAAGAAGATTTTGCTTCATGCACTGCCGCTGCTTTAGCCGGTGGTATAACAATGATATTTGCTATGCCAAACACGAATCCAGCTGTGATTGATCACAAATCATTCGCGATCGCCAAAGAACGCGCGGCAGCCGGTGCAAGATGTGACTATGCTCTTTTCGTCGGCGCATCATCAGACAATTATAATTTATGCTCGGAAATTGCACCACTCGCAGCAGGACTGAAAATGTATCTCAATAAAACTTTTACAACACTCCGATTAACCGATCTCACAACTTGGGTAAAACATTTTGATAATTGGCCAACGAAATATCCGCTATGTGTTCATGCCGAAGGACAGACTACTGCTGCTGTTCTACTGTTAGCAAGTCTCCATAATCGGCCAGTTCACGTGTGCCATGTTGCACGTAAAGAAGAAATACAAATAATACGCGCGGCGAAAGAAAAAGGTCTTGCTGTAACATGTGAAGTTTGCCCACATCATTTATTCTTGTCTCAAAACGACTTAGAACGCATCGGCTCCGCTAAAGGACAAGTGAGACCAATACTCGGGACTCTCGAGGATCAGCAAGCTTTGTGGGACAATATGGATATTATTGATTGTTTCGCAACCGACCACGGTAGGGTATTTAGTCCAAGCCAGCAATTGACAAATTATATCAGCCCAATCTGATTTCATTATTATAAAATTTATTGAGTTCTGTTGTGATTCATTTTATTGGGATTATAGCACCACATACAGTCGAAGAGAAGATGGGCGAAGATCCACCACCAGGTTTTCCAGGTCTGGAAACAATTTTGCCATTACTGTTGAATGCTGTACACGAAGGACGACTCACTATAGAGGTAAGTGATAAATTATAAAAATTCACTAGGAAACAATCGTAAAACGAAGTAGTTGATAAAACTATTGGTATCGATTTCATGCGATCTATCACCGCAACTGATTGTAGAATCCTTTCTACGAACCCATAACGAGGCATAAACCAATAATACTGTGCTGATTTCAGGATGTAATCAACAAATTCTATCGAAACCCGAAACGTATTTTCAATATCCCTGATCAACCAAATACTTACGTGGAAGTAGATCTCGACGAGGAGTGGACCATACCCGACGCTATGACATATTCGAAATCAAAATGGACGCCTTTTGCTGGGATGAAAATACACGGTTCCGTTCACAGGGTTGTCTTGAAGGGTGAAATTGCCTACGTTGAAGGAAAAGTATTGGTTAATCCCGGATTCGGACAAGACATACGTGAAGTACATAGGAATACAAAGAATCAAAGTACCATTCATCCACCTACGATTGACGTTACCAATAGTCGACCTAATACAATTCTAGAACGACTTCTCTCACCGAATTATGAAAAACCTCGTATTAATATTGACAATATTATTGAGGAACAGAATGATATACCCCATCTTCCTCCAACTTTGGCATTAGCAAAAGCCAGTACACATTTAGTTGCAGATGTTGAAAGTCGTGACCATAGCAAAACTGGTCAACGATGTGTGTCCCCATTATTGACAACGTCGAAAGAACAAAAAATCATTATGAATCAAACCATTTCCACACCAGTTCATTCACATCCGAGTCACGGTCTAGTTGGTCATCACATTCTCACAGCTGATATGTTTACGAAAGAGCAACTTAATGATATTTTCGATGCCGCCCAAAGTTTGCGGGCTTGTGTAATGAAAGATCGGCCACTCGATCATATTTTACGAGGAAAAGTAATGGCATCGATATTTTATGAAGCAAGCACACGAACATCATGCAGTTTTTCAGCAGCAATGCAGCGATTAGGCGGCCGTGTTATACACATGGATGGTTCCACATCCTCTGTCAAAAAAGGCGAAACTTTAGAGGATTCAGTAGCTATTATGGCTGGTTATGCAGATGCTGTTGTTCTCCGACATCCAGAACCGGGCGCAGTGGCTCGAGCAGCACAACATTGTCGTAAACCTATGATTAATGCTGGTGACGGTGTTGGTGAACATCCAACGCAAGCTTTGTTAGATGTTTTCACCATTCGTGAAGAAATTGGTACAGTTAATGGTCTTACTATAACTATGGTGGGGGATTTGAAGCATGGAAGGACAGTCCATTCTCTAGCAAGGTTTGCACTTATATCAATAATACATTTGACACTTCAAAAATAATTAGATTCTCGTAGATCATTCTCCTGAAATAAATGTTTCGCGATATAATTTATCACGACTCCATAACTCTCAATTTTAATGGATTAGTCATATGTGAATTCTTGTTAAACGTTATCTTGAGGGGAATTTTCTGTTGTTTTCGTAGATTGCTTACATTGTATAACGTCAATTTACGATATGTAAGCCCGCCCGGCCTCGGCATGCCTGACCACGTTGTGAATTACGTTGCTAAACGTGGAATTCTTCAAGAGAAATTCGGTAGCCTCGAAGACGTGCTTGCTGACACTGATGTTCTGTATATGACACGAATTCAACGTGAGCGATTTGCAACACAAGAAGAATATTCACAGGTAAGTTGAATATTGAATTACCACAAATAATCAATGTACAATACCATATGGAGTAATACAATGACGCAAGAATTTTTATTTTCACTGTGATAGGTGTGCGGGCATTTCATCGTAACACCAACATTAATGACACGAGCAAAACGAAAAATGGTCGTTATGCATCCGTTGCCTCGTGTATTCGAAATCAGTCCTGAATTCGATACCGATCCACGTGCAGCCTACTTTCGTCAAGCTGAATGTGGGGTTTACGTGCGGATGGCACTTTTGGCAATGGTTCTCGGCCGATTCTAGGTGATACAAATTGCCCTCCACTCTTCCGATGAATGAAAATTCGCACCCTTTATGTATCACTCTAATGTGAACGAAAATTTTACAATTCGTCACACTCTCCCACATATACAATTACCAATGACATTCCAAACTATTTTTGGTAACCATTCTAACTGTTGTCTATTGAATTAATTCATCCCCCTAAATATCAGCTAAGCTAGACATATTTGGTAACATCATCTACTCGGAATGATGTACGTAAAGAGAAATTCTATTGACCGAATACTTGTATTTTTGATACAAACCAACTTTATTCAACATTGATACATATTTTTGTTTCAATAAATTCCGACAGATAACATTTACGCCTGTCCTGTTCAGAAGTCTTGGGAAATATTTGTTAACAACTGTTGTAACAGTATTAACATTGAAAGAACATACGAATATATATGTATCTTTGATTTATCATTCAGTGCTCCATATCAACGTCTTATTCCTTTTCAATAATTTATGAGCGATACTTCTCTCAAAAGAAATTCATTTACCTTGGCGACTGCCATATGAATGAAATTTCCAATTTTAAAGATTGAATTATTTTCTTCAATCCATCATTGGATCAGTTTCGTATTCTACCTACCAGATTGTATTTTTTATTATCTTAAATACATTTGTTCATATTTGAGGAATTTTCTATGCGTCATACATATTTTTTTTCGGGCCATAGAGTCTCATAGCTGATCATCGTTCTTCCGAATATTATTCTTGCAATCAAAACTGAAGAATAACATATAAAGTCATTTATATTTTTACAGATGGGTACATAAATAACAATGATATTTTTTTATGGGATTATACATGAATATATAACAGCTGATGTACACAAATTAAAAAGTTTTTCCTATGACCAAATGTCTGTTATTCATTCTCGAACCACAACAATAATGTGACTGTTGTATCATTGTGGTTGATGACTTTTACTTATCGGGATTTCTATTCGTTCATATGTTCTAACGTGCACATATAAACGTTGATAGGAAATTTTTATCTCTACAGTACTCTATCTATGCCCCGTTGCTATCGCATGGTGTGTGAAGCTATATTCTCTATGACATAGAATGTCAGATGAGTTCCGAATACTTTGATAACTTATAAAGTTAATATTGCAATGCGATAATAATGATGTGTATCACAGTCATACTATACACATGCTATTTGTTCTCCGCCGATCCAAAATGAAGCATTTTTTATATGAGTGCGGTTGGCTAACGTTACACGACGCATATGCTATCATCATGGGCCGAGAAGAGAGAAACGATTGTCAAACTATAGCCGATACCGTGTTTGGTTCTAGATCGCTGGTACCAATTGGGCACATATCAGATGTGAGTGATCTCTCATCATTATGATGCCGTTTGCGTGAAAATGGGAGGACTTTTATCCGTAGCGGCTTTCTCTTCGGCAGTGTATCATCTCTGTAATAATTTATAAAATCAGGATTAATTCGAATTGAGTTCCGCTATTCACGCAAACTACTTCAACAAACTCACTGATGTAAACAGTCTATGAAAATTCCCATTGAGCATAGAACAATTATTGCAATTATGACACCTATTATGACAACAACTATTGTTACAATTGTGTCCTCCTCTCCTTGAGATATAACTGGCAACGAAGTTGTCCATAACGTTGAATCTATATTGTCAAACCTTTAATTCATTTCAGGTATGAAGGAAGAAATTAAGAATGGCGGTGGGCACAATTATACATAACAGGCATTCTTTCATACTAAAGAGCGCGGTGATTATTCTTGAGATAATGATACGACTTCAAGGCCAATCTCAATTTCAGTCATTATTAACGGCATAAACGTAATGAAAGTGGAATGCATGTAAATTCGCCGAAAGACAAGAATTCTGATGGGTACAATTGCCAATGAACTTTACGTGCTTCAAATAGTTTTTTAATGTGAATCAGGTTTCTACAACCGGACGCATTATGAACAGGAAGCCCATGACAGCCTTGGAATTGATTGTAATACACAGTAATGAAAAAAACAACGAATTTTGTATTGATGAAATTATCGACTTTGTCAGACACAACAGTGCACTCTCATGTCGATGAGAATGATACAAGTGAGAGGCGTTTCCACACGTGTTTCACTATCATCATTATCCTCCATATCCGTCCTTCAAATCCGGTTTCTACATATTCATGTATCGGATCAATTGTCCTTCATTGAACATCAGATATCGGCGATTCATTTTCCCACTAACAATACATTCCATGGAGATGAAAGAAGTATGTGGTTATCTTTATGAAGAATGTTTGTTGCCAGTTTTTGTTACATACCAATTGCAGAAGAAATTACAGGATTATCATCAACATTCATATTTTCATATATTTTTAATCAGAAAAATTAACAAATTCAAACTTGAGTGCGAAAAGACAGCTCAATGTGTCAACAATATTGAGATGTTAACAAGTGACACACCGATTTTCACTTCTAATCAACAAAAAACTAAACTGAAGTAAAAGTGAAGCAATTTTATACGAGTGCAACCGGTTCAAATTCTCAACGCGCACTGTGTGGAGTGCATTCTACGCTCGTTACATTCACTCGCAGCCCGAATACAGACAGTGAACTAAGTGCGGACAGTATAAGTGGGGTACAAATAATGTGGTGAGCGAAGAAAAGCGGGGAAGTCAAGAGAAGATTTTAATGTCATTCAAATACAGAATGTCTCTCTATTCACGGTTGAATTAGTCTGTATTTGATACAATCTATTTTCATTCAATGAAGACGAAGCTCATATCGGTCGAAATGTCTCACATGATGCATGTCCATATCCAAGGAATAGCGTGATCGCATTTTTAGTGTATTAACTCTATGGGCTGTATGATTTCCATCCATACATATGTGTTTTTGTAATCTTCTTCTGATGATTTACTTTCACGCATTTCTGACGCCAACAAACCTGGAGATCATATGAAAAAATGATATTCTAGGAATTTATCATAAAGAGAATTGATCAATAAGTATACCTTGTTTCCGTCTTTTTGACAAGGTGTACCATCGAAGGGCAAGATAGTTGATTCAACTACGTGATTTTCTTTTTCCACTCTCACACATGACAACGCTCGTACGCAGGCGTTGTACGGAACATTCTTTCGAGCCAAGTCATTTTTCTGAAAGTGTGAATTTATTAAAACATTATTAATTCATCGACGAATATTTAATATGACTGAAGGAGAACAAAATTACTAACCTTGCCATACACATCATATCCATAACATTGACACTGCTCAGTTGGTGATTGTGATATTGCAGGGACATCATGCGGACGAAGTGACCAGGGATGATTCAAAAGCCAACAACGATTTTGATTCTCTCTAGAACAGAAACGTCAGCTATTTTTATATTTATTAAGGAGATAGAGATTCAATAACCATAGTGGTTGGACTATTTCGTACCGCATAAATTTTACGATCCCACTAACAGTATCAGGGCTCCATTCCAAACAATGATCACAGACTGGAAGCTGCGTCTGATATTCCTCCACACAGTGTTCCGCATCTGGGTTATGATAGGCGAATCTGTGTATCGACATGACGTATGAATACTTTTTTACGTTCATGTGTAACAATTAGATAAAATGTGCTTACACATTGCCAATTTCGTGGGCTGCGATCGCGAAATTTGTATACACATCTGTATTTGTTACTATCGATTTCGGAATTCCTATCATCTGATGAGTGCGCATTTTTCTTATGGTGTATAAGTCTATACCACCGAAAGATTGTCCTGCAATGATAGAATTGTAATATCATCGTGTCAATTAATGAATTCATCTTCCCTATCCCGGTAGGACTTCAGTATCATCATTACGTACCGAAAACTTTAACTTCTTCGTATTCTAATTCGCGCCTATAGATTAGAATCAGAATAAATTTCAATCATTAGTTTTCTGTCGGTTTCGTTCACAGAAGTGACTATCACAAATCATAAGATATTCACCCAGTTGATATGAAGACTAGATCGAAGGTATTTTCCCGCATTACAAAGTCGGGATCCAACAAATAGTAATTCGAGAACAATCGTGCAAATCCTTCTAGAACAAGACTCTCATTTCGTTCAGCATAATCCAGGATTGAAGATTTTATAACGGAACTGAAAACATCTGGATCCTAGATGACATAAAAATTAGTTTTACGACATGAAACAGGTAGAGACTGCAGGTCTTGCGTACCTACCTCTTCGAATATGATTCCAGCTATATTGACATACACTCTAAATTTTGTTGGTAATTTGGCAAGTAACATATCCATACTGTTGAAGCAAACTGCATAATGCAATAGCAAATAGAAGAGATAATCGCCAGGGTGCGTTAATTTCCTACGAAATAAGATAAAAAACAGATGACAATACAATTGTAAAAGTATTTGGACAACAAGCTCTGATTTTATAGTTACATCGGCTCAACAATATCATGAGTAATGAAGAGTAGAGTTTCTATATAATATTTTTCTCCAACGCTTCCCTCTTTTGATTCTGGGAATGCAACATGCTTATCTTCCCTCCCTGAAATCCAACTAGAATTAATACACACATGTTCATTGATGGGAAGCGTGAAATAAAAGCAGCTTACGTTTTCGACTAGCGATAGGTGAGATCTCATTAGGTAAATCTTGATTCGTATGGTCAACTATGTCAGCTACAGGATTTTGTTGAGCAGGTGGCGTAGTGGCACTTATTTTAGCACTTTCGGTGTCTGGATTTTTTGTAACGTAAAGTCCACCAACTTTCAATACTGTTTTCTTCAACAGAACTTCCAGTGGTAGATCATGGATGTGATATTTCGTACCAACGTTACCAAACTGCATATTGAATTATCACAATGAGTACCACATCGGTATTTTCTCCTGAGACACATAAAATTTTTGCTGATACTTACAATCAGATTCTTACTTGTGACTAACACGATTGCAGAGTCATGCTCAGGATCTTGAAACATGAAAAAATGTTTCAATATTTCTCCTGCATCCTGAAATACATGATCCCTAATTAGCAGGATTTTACTTCGATTGAGCAAGATTACATCATTTTTCTAAATAATGTTGATTTACAAACTTTTTTTTTTGAATCATGAATATCACCACACTGTGCCCCCCATACGGGCAAATGATGGTTGAGAACTAATTGCTCGGTCTTTTTCCATCGTAATTTGATTATGGGCTGTTCTTCTTCTTGTATAAAAGCCTTCAGAATGTGCGTTACTGGATGGGAAGACGTTTGCTCTGTTGATCCATCTAAGGGATCTATCAACAATTTTGTAAATAAAATCTTCCAATCAATTCTTTTCACTGCATATTCTATCGATGAGATAGCTTTACCTGGATCATTAAAAACGTCATTGATTGCAGCATCGTTCGCAGAAGTTTGTGCATTGGAAACAAGAAAGGTTGTCGACAGAAGTAGCGATTGGATGATGCAACTAACAATAGTTATGGGACCCATTTGTAATCACATGAAATGTGGTTTCCGTAATGTTGCTCACTACACAGAATTGAGATGATACCGAATGTGGCATCGATTTATATTGATCCACATCGATACGTGATCAACTCTTTTCGTCGAATCAGAAGCACCCACGATCCATAATGTGGATGGATTAGCCAATCACGAAAACTAATATCATCGAGAAATAAACCTTTTGTCCTGACATTGGCGTAATAGTGTGATAACAATAGGACCACATTTTCATGTGCGTATCACATGTTTTACTGCGTTGAGTTTTGATGATTTGAAGAGATACAGTACAGAGAAGGCTGATCGAAGAATCATAAATAAATATTAGGAACAGGTGTTGCTTCGTGGTCAAAGCATGAAATAGAAACGGTGTAGATAATTTTATTTCATAACATTTTTTTCGTTTGAATCATACAGACCAACGGTGTTATGTGATTGTATAAAAAAGTTCCACTACAACAATTTGGTTATAATGGATATTTATGTAAAATTCGTGTATTCATGATCGTCTTCGGAACATATTCTTACGCAGTTATTTTCGTATAAAAATATATAAGATATAAAAAATTGATAGGACTAAACTCAAAGTATCACTTAAAATAGGAGGTGATAAATTGATCACAAACATTTCATCTACTGGATCTGTAATTGCGGAATGAGAAATATGCATCAGCTCCGTACAGTATTCCAACAACGCCACTCAACATCTGTGGAAGGGTCAACATTAATTCTCACAGTTTGTTAGAAATTTCCCGCGTCAATCTATTGAACCACTGGAGGAAGATAATTGTACTTACGTATGCTGCGGTCATTGCTGGATAAACATCAAAACCGGGTGTAATATAGTATTGTGCTACTAAAAACATTTTGGTTGAAAATGCAAGATATGAGGCAGAACTTAAATTCAGAAAGCACGCGAGGGCATTGAACATGATTTCCTTGAAGTGAAATAACATCAATTAATAAGAGCCACAACAAAAATCGGCTATGTTCATATTCGGATCTTGAATGGATAAATTGAAAATGATAACTTACAAAGAGCGAAGCTTTGATGAGTTTATATGATTTCTCTGATACAACGTAGCACGCGAGTAAAACAGCGGAAGTTAAAAAACAGGCGGAAGAAGTAGTCAAGGAACCCTCGAAAGCTGAACCAATAGTTGCACTGTATCGCAGTCCATAATTTATTAATAAACTCTGGATGAGTCCACTCATAATCTGTTAATCAATACAAAGATTAATATCTCAGAATAAGTCAACTTTGATCGTCTGTCTTTTCATTACCGTTTCGGCAACTTTGACCGCACCGGGCAGAGTCTTCAGGAATTCAACATGTATACACGTGCAACATCTACACCAGCAGCACTGAATTCCACCAGCACCATGGCTGTCATCCGGTGCCATTCTGATAATTGGTCCTCTATGACTCTTAACCATCTTCCCTCTTCACCAGTTACAATTGCACCAATTTATTCGCACAGTTCAATTGAAATGTCTCGTTTATTTCCCTTGCACACTTCCAATATGGCTCAAATGTATCAAATTCTCAAGAGATTAGCAATATAAAATAGGTAGTTAATCTAATGTGCTTTATTGAAAGAGATTCTTGTATTTCGTAGCTGCGACGACGAGATGTTTGATCGTCGACCCGAACGAGATGACTCGCACGCGTGTGGAGCCCACAATGAATCGCGCGTGCCATTGCACCCCCTGCGTTGACTTGGAACAACATCCGAGACACAAAAGTCTATTTTAGGCACGCGCTAGAGTTAAAAATTCACGCAGAGGATGGGAAGAGGGAATGAAAAATATTTTTCTGAAAATAACATTGGATTGATAGTGTGGAAAAGCTCGTCAATCAATGCATTGATTTTTTTGTTTCAAGAAAAATTTATGATAAATGATGTTCCTCTTATCGATAATATTACAATTTTTCAAACAGAAGGAGTATAATCCGCATGTACATTCATATATGCATATAATATGATTACACTGACCTCGTTCATCTCCTATAACATATTTGTACCAAGTTATATCAATCAATATATAAACAAAAATAAATATTCGTGTATACGTGCAGTAGAGAGATCCCTCACTCCTACGAGGACAATTTTCAAAGTTCATATATAATGTACCAAAAAGTTTAAGTAAAGCTTCCGAGTTATCGGAGCTCAGAAGGCACAACGTCATAATATACGGTTTAATCAGACTTTGAAGATTTGTAAGCATGTAAAAATCGGAAAGTGAATCGTACAAGTTCAATATAAAAAATGTCGTGAACAGTTTTTAAGTATGTCAGAAATATTGATAATCCAATCGCGTTTTCTCTTCAAAAACCCCTGTACAAGCGAAGTGCGAATACTGTGCTACAAAAATAGCACACGCAATTTATCAGGCCGCATATCTATGAAAAAGAACAAAATAATCAATTTATCAATCCATTTCAATTCGAGGGGTCGTGGAACAAATAATTGAATGGAAGTAACTCACCGCAGCACCTAATAATACTTCATATTCTCGTGATCGATATCTGGAGTCGGTTATTTTCACGAGAAGTTTTAGTGAGGCAGCGAGCAATAATGCAAACCCAACTGCATGATAAATAACTTCCTGCAACGGAAAGGTGATTGATAACACCCACAGTGATATTGAAATACGTGAAACGAATGAAAACAGAAAGAACTTACATAAATCGTTTTTGAAATGATGGACTCCGTCGACAATGAAACGAAGCAACTCAAAAGTAATAGAAACGTTGCGATCAAGAAGGTGGTCACCATGAGGAGAAAGAAGATATCAGCAACTTCATAATACCGGTAGGAATCGATATGGTGCCCCATTATTCCCACGCATATGATACCTAGCACCTGTAATGAAATCGTCCTTCATACGATATGACGTATATTCAACCAATTCATAATAGTCTAAAACACAAAATCATTTACTAACCAGCTCGAGGACTTTGAGAAAACCTCGATAAGTCTTCAAATATCCTGTATTGAGGAAAATATTTGTGCTAGAAGTCGTAACCGTTGCAGTTCTCACAGTCACAGTGTGGGACATGTTGATAGTCTGATATATTCCCAATTACCTGAAAATAGCGAAAGTTAATGATTGTGTATGTCGTTATTATTTTTTGCTCTCATCATTTGTTATTTACAAGCCAAATTACGCATTATTAATTCAACGGCGCTTGGAACTACGCATTTCTTGTATTGAGTAAAGCAGGACAAGGACACATTTTTGTCGAGTGACCCACATCAAACATTGCACACAAGCCCACACGCATGATGCGATCATGAACCGTTTTCCATTTACAAAACGAAAATAGCAATGACTTCAAAGATATTAATAGAAGATATCCAAAGACTGTTTCAAATCGAACATCTTATCGTGTATCTGATAATTACTCAACTATCCTGACATCACATTGCCACGCCTTGTGATTCCCATTCCCCGTTTTATAATCGATACGTGAATAACTCTGAATCATACCGAAAAATCGAATGTTAAGTCGTCTTTATTGAACAAAAACTATGATTGTGTATTCTTATGTATTGCGGTTTCGTATTGGGTTGTCTTGTATACACTCCACTTGCAACACGTGTAATCCACCTGTCACACCATTATGTCACATATTCATGTACTACTCAGCAGCTCATATACATAACGTAGCAGAATAATTATTTTTTATCAGAATATAGAATGGCACCATGTAGGTTAAGCATGTCATATATCCATGTCAATATACAACTCACCTTAAAAAATTCAGAGGTTGAATGTCGGTGACTGCCTGCGATCGACTGGAGATGCATAAACGTCCCCGCTAAAACTCCGCTACAGATACTATCCCGTCAGTGACGTCATAATGATGATATCACAATCGCGCATACGTATGCGAGAAGGTTGTAGCAATAGTCCGTACACCCACGCTTACACCAATTTTCCCCTCAATATTTTTGTTTCTTATGAATAAAATGCACATCTAGCGTAGCAATTAATCGTACACAGAATGTCTGATGTAAATAAAAATTGTTAACACGTATGTATATTTATATTTATGCATATATATATATATAT
>JABMBR010000380.1:0-32763 GCA_018881525.1 Meteorus sp. PSUC_FEM 10030008
TTATTTATTTATTTGTGTGTGTGTAAAAGTTACGAGTTCCGTTTGATTGCTTGTAGTTACTGAGAGACGAACGTCTTCAACGACTGCGGGGTGTAAGTCGTGACAATTTAACCGAGGCTGGTCGCCAAGCCCGTGGGGAGTATTTTTACGTGCCACATCACATTGCCAGAAACACATTGGAAGCGAGAAATCGTGAGTAATAATACATAAACAATAAAATAATTTATCCAAATTTAGCAACATGTGAAAATTAAGGAAAAAAATCGAATGAAAAAATTTTTTATTGAAGTAGAATAAAAATATCTGAAATATTTTATTATTTGCTATCGAGTTAAATTCAGTGATGTGAGAGAAAATGAAAAAAGGAAATATAATCGACAACGAATAATCCTTGAAAAGTAAAGTTAGTATGACGCTCGTGTGAAAATTTATCCCCTTTTATATTACCTTTGTGCAGTAAAAGTGACATGAAAAGATAAAAAAAAGGAAAAAATCAAAAGCACCAAACGGGGTGAAAAAAGTAAGGGAAAGGGAGGGAGGTAAAAAGGTAAAAGAAGAGAAGAGTTGAAGAGAGTGAAGAAAAGAGAAATGATAAGAAGATACGAAAGTCGTGTCGTCTGAGTTTTGAAAATAGGTCACAAGTAGGAAATAGTGTTTGAGACCGAGTGAGCAAGACGAGGACGATGAATTCAGGAAGTTGGTAAACCGGAAGTTGCGATAATCCCATAAACGACTAAAATTTTCTCACAATTTTTCCTGTTATTTTCCGCCGTATTTTTTTTTTTTCTTGCCATTAATGACAATTAGGATGGAAAAATGATGGAGAATAAAAATAAGGGATGATAATAAATAGGGACAAGTGGATGGATAACGATTGATTGATTCGAGTGGGGTTGTTATGTTTATATAGTTATGGAATATCATATTCATCCCTCGTGAATTCTTTCAATCTTCGTCGATTTATTCAACTAAAACATTCATTTTCTAGACGTATATGGATCGGTGGTTAGTGAGATGTGTATGAATAAATGTGACATGTGAATGGCTAATGTGAAATCTATAAATTGTAGGCAGGGGTTGAAGAGAGGCAGAAAAAAAATTTTTTATGATAAAAGTCGTTTATCCTTTTATTCTATTCAATAATCAATTGAAAATTATTTTTTATTGTTTCATGAACAAAGAAATACGACGAGAAATAAATGGAATACGTGGGAGAATATCCGATGAAACTCGTGATCTTGAAACAAGTAACATCGAAGTGAATAAACAAATAGAATCCTTGAGAAAAATGGCCAACTATTTTCTACCCTATGTCGAAGAATCTGAAGATTATCGATGGCTGGTTGCAACGAGTGGAATAATTGGCGTTTTCATTATCTGGATGATAATAATCAGCGCATTGATATGTCGAATTCAATCAGCAGAGACGAAAATTCGTCCAACTCTTCTCTGGTGAATTTTTGGAATAAATTTTCTCACAAAGACGCACATTTGAATTTTATTTATCAGTGAGAAAAATTTTTTTTCAGCGGTGCTTTTCTAAGTTGTTTGATTTCAATTGGATTGTGGATAATTTTTGTGGGTTCCATGGCCATTTCCACCCACACGGAATTATTATTCTGTCGTCCACTTGAAGATCCTGAATATCGAACACTCGAAATTATTCTTGAGAGTAAAGTTTTCCTCGGACGACCACTGAATATTCCTCTTGAGGATTTACTGCAGTAAGTTCAAGTCATCCAACGTCATCAATTCAACATGAATTCAAATATTTATTAATTATTTATCCTGTTGCAGTAATAATTAATAATTATTCGCTCGTTTTATTTAAGTCTGACAATTTCGTGCATTTCATTTTCCCCTTCGTTGATTTATTCATTTATGCATTTCACTCTCTGTTTTATTTTCGAATAGGAAATGTGAAATGAATGAGACAATTTATCCAACATTTCCATTGGGTAGACAAGCGAAATTGGAACAAATTGCTGATCACTGGAAGTGGTCGGGCTTGAAACATTCGATGTCACAATTAAAAGTTAATTTAAAAGGATTGAAAATTTTTACACCAAGTCTTGAAGGAAAACTTGAAAGTCTACTTTATAGTTGTTCACCTAATCTCACTGAACATCGAACAATGGTAAGAGAAACGGAGAACACGGGGTTGAAGGGGGATGAAAAGAACGGACGCAATCGAATCAAAAAATCGAGTCCAAACGTTGTTAACAATTGTCGATTTTTCGTCTCTAACAATATTCAATTCCAATGACCAACATCTCTATCAATTGTGATAATTCTAGTTCACACTATAGACAATACGATTACGAATCTAACAAATTTTTTCGGGGTAGAATAGGCGCAAAAGTTACGGAATGATTAGCAACGCCACGTCCAAAAATCCAAATAGCCGATCCTACTGATTAAATTGATCAACTCGTAACAATCTAATCAAACATATTTAATTTAATTTATACAGATACGTGGTGGGGTAATGACACGTGATTTGGTAGCAATGTCCGATCAAGTGTATAATGTCGCACGTCAGGTAATTAATCAACAAACATCGAGAGAATTGGAAACAATTGGAACCTCAATGAGATCATTGATGTCACGTAAATTGAAACCTTTGATGGCGATTCAGGATACGTTGGTTGATCAATTAACAATGTTGGAGATTCATTTACGACCATTTCAACATCGAATTAATGATACAATTCAACATTTGACAAGCATTCAATATTACATTGACGTACAGAGTGAAATATTTACAGAAATGGTGACTGAAACTCGTTTGTTATAAATTTCCAATTTAATTTAACAACGGCTGGATGATTCCTATCAATTCTTCATTCTATTCATTCGTTCCTTTCTTTTCTTAGAAGACTAAATATTATATCGAACGATTGAGTGGATATCTGGATCAATGGCGATCTCACGTGTTGAATGAAATGCGATCTGGTGTTGCAAAATGTCGTCCATTGTGGGAAATTATTAATGGATTGAAACTACTCATCTGTGAACACGTTCTTGGGCCATTGGTGAGATGAAATATAATCGGAGAAAATTTTTTAATGGGAAAAAAAATTATAACGAACGATTGGAAATTTTATTGTTCATTGATGTGACTGTTTTGTGATTCTAGAATGGATTTTGGTTTGTTGTTCTAATGTGCATTGCTGTTATGATGATCAGCACACCAGTAGCGCACAATTTAGCATCTCATTATCGTCATAATTCGGAAAAGATTTCTGATTTTATACCACCGAGAGAGTAAGTCAACGCATTTATAATTGTTGATGAACTTGAGAAACGTTGACGAGTTGTCATTGGATTTTCAGAGGCAGTCCTGATACGCTGATTATTGATCGTGACACATGGAGATCACCCGAGTGAGTAATCACTTATAAACATTTATAAACAATCAAATAAATCCGATAATTGTTGAAAAATATTGCAGTCCACCACCACCACCCGGAAATTGGTGAATAAATTCAATAACAGAAGTGCATGTTGAATTGATATTTCATCATAAAAATCGGATATAAAAATGATTAAATAGATGATACAAAAGTGTTCAACGATAGAAAATCATTTGCGAGATGAAGAAATTGTTTTCTATATGATAGTGACGTAAGACGCTGTGCTCGCTTGGCCAATTGTATTGTTGGCGATGCATTGATAAGTTCCAGCATATTTTTGCGTAATTTGAGTCAATTGCAACCAAGAAGTTCGCATAAAACTCTCAGGACCATCACGAGTATTAACTGTACAATTGTGTTCAACATCTGCAAACAATAACAACAATTAATAATAATTTCTGAATGAAAATTCAATATAACAAAAGACTGGTAAGAAATGTCTTTTTATAATAATTAAATTCATCAAAATAATAATTGAATTTGATGGACATTAACCAAATGAATGAAATTAAATGAAAATTAATGGATAAACTGACTTGGCAATTTAAATACTCGTCCACCATCTGACGAATGAAATTCCCAATTAATATCCGGAATGGGAAATCCTCGGACTTCACAATTAAGTGCAATGCGCTGATCGTGATTAGCTGAAACGTTTTCTAGCGGTGATGTTATCCATGGACGACTTGGACACGGTCCAAGATGCTTCAACTTCAGTCCTGCATTTTTATTTCGTAGTGCTTCTTCATGCAATGCACAAGGAGTTGTGTATGTAACGTTATTGTTACCACATGCAGGACTTTGTTCCATACAAACACAAACTGCTTCAGGTTTATCCTAAAATTATCAGACAATTCATTAAACTGATTAGTGACTGGATGATAAATCAATTTGGTGAAGACTCCCAGATATTTTTGTAATCGAACTTTGTTCATTCGTCATTTTTAGGTTATAAAGCAAATTCTACAGTGGAACGAACGAAATTCTGCATTGACAGTTTTTTTCATTCACTGTTGCAATTCATCGTGAATTGTTGATGAGAATAAATTGACAAAGCTGGAAATGACGAGAGAAAATTCTTATCCCACTGAATAAATTGAACGTTCGCAATTCAGTAATCGCGATGTATTTTATTATTTGATTGCTACACAGGCGGTTTAATACTTCAGGTCAGCGACATCTGCAATGACCTCAACTGTACTCCATTGCAATTAATCAGCACTTAACTTACATTCTATTTAAAGCATTCAAATAAGAATGCACATGGGAATTAAAGTGATCCTCAGATTGATTCGCATGATGAATAATTATTGATTTGAAAAAATAAATGAACATGTTGCAATGCAGCATGCAGAGACATTTTAAACTCTGAATTATTGAGTTGGGTGTCAGATTTTTTGATAATTCATTTACCTCTTTATGAAGATCTGTACGCAATTGGCATAAATAATTACTCGCACAAAATCCTTCGTTTCTATTTTCAATTGGTAAATTAACGATGCTTGAATTCCAACAAGATTCACCATCCAATTTTGCACAACGTCCACTTGGACAACAGTCACAAGTGTCTGGCACTGAGCCTAATAAACACCTGGCAGCACTTTCAGGACATCTAGAAGAGGAAATTTTGATGAATTATTGAATAATCATCAAAAAGAAAATGACAAATGAAATTATTTTATGAAATAAATTTGATTGAACTCTCACCTGTAATAAGCACACTCGACACATCCTGGTGGTGCAGTAGAATTCCCAGCATCAATTTTCTCTTCACAATTACTAAAATTTGCCCATAATAATATTAAACTTAAGACATTCACAATTATGATCTCGGAATGGATCATTTTAACGACTGAGTACACAACTTCTGAACGTTTCATCACTTCTATTAGAGCAGACAGTGAAGAAACAGCAGAAGATGATGAAGAAGAAGGGAGAACTTGTCACGTATGATTTATATTTCCTCTCTACATTCAGTTACCAAAGGAAAACACTGGGGAAAAAAATATCAAATCAGAAGGATTGAATAATCATTTTGGGGGATTTGAGGATGGACAAAAAATTTATATGGATGTGTTAATTAATTTTTATTTAAATATTTACTCGAATATCAATGGTGCTAATTGTTTGTCGATCGTTAGTTGTTGACTCTAGAGATGATTCGGAATCGGTGATGCAATCAATAACGCAATTGACGGTGCAATTGATGTGTTCATCACTGTTTACTGTTCGACAAAATGTTTTTGCACATTGTGGATCGTCAATTGGGAATTTATTGGATGTTTGCGTAGTGATTTCGATTTTATGAGGTGTTGCAGGAGCGGTAGGAATTTCGTTTGAGGGTAGTTCGTCGGTTTGAAGTGTTTTTGATGCTTTAGGGGTTGGAATGTAGTCGATTATATTGGGATAATGTTCTTTATTGTGTTCTAATGGGGAGGAATTTTCAGTGGATACTTTTCCAAGGCTACTTGAAAGTGGCGATGGTGAATGATTTTTCATCCATTCAATTTGGGGTGATTTTATTATGATGAATTTTTTTTCTGACATCTTTGCATTCGATTCAGAGTTCAATGAAATTGAGGACAATTTTTCTGGATGGATTTTCATGAAGTTTGAAAATTCTGTGGAAAACGATTTCCTCAAAATTTTTTTTTCGTGATTCCTGGCATTTTTGGAAAATGAATTTTCCTCTTCTGATATATTTTGAGCTTTAAGATTTTGTTGCAGGTTGTGATAATATTTCCCAACATCAATTCCGCCATTAATCGAATTTTCAATTGTTGAATTATTGTTGTCTTCTTTCAAAACTGTCGAATTTTCCTCTTTTTTTATTTCATCAATCCCATCGCAATTTTTTTCTGAATTATTTTCCAAAGTGTTCACAATTATTTCAACACTCTCAATTTCATTAGACACATCTCTTGACATCGTCCCACTCATCTTGCGTTTTATCTTTTCATTAATTTCATCATCTAACAGAAAAGTGTTGGAACGCACACTCTTCGCTTCTTCTTGAATTTCAATTGGCGACGATTGTGGGATTATTCCTTTTGATACACTTGACTTATCCAAAAGTTCATCATGTGTAACATGAAAAGTGGAAATCGATGAATATTTTCTCAAAGTTACATTGCATGGATGACACTCCACATTTTTTGCTTTGGGTTTTATATTAATTGTAAGTTGTGTCTTGAATCGATATTGATAACGAGGAACTTTATTGCATTTTAAATTTTCTGTAAAATGAGAATTGGTTGTAGAAAAACAGAAGTCTGCAATTTCGCCATTAGGACATTTATCGACGACAACTAAAGTCGGTACGGAATAAATTTTAATAAAAGAAACTGCAAACTACGAATTTGCCAACGAAACTGCTGACGTGGTGGTCGGTAAGCAGAACGAAATAAAAATTCCTCTGGCCTAATTTTTTTCACACTTTTATAATAAAGAATAGAAACGTGGAGAAGATGATTGTGAATTAGAGAACATCAAACGAATTTACTTTGCACACTGGTGAAAATAAAAAATTGCAAATCGACAATTTTATCACGATAAAAATTCCAACTCCGGAATTATTCATCTACAGTTGGCGTATAAGATATCTAGAGAAGTAATTCAGATAATCGATTGAGAGAAATTGCATTCTACTTTTAAGAAAAGTGTCTCTGGTGTGAACTAGAGATAGAACAATCAATGAAGAATTTCTATTTTTTTTCCATGTGGATCAAAGTCCAGTATGAATAAGACTTCCCTGTACATTTGTTGCTCATTCACGTTTTTTATTCGGTTCGTTCAATCTGATTAAAATTAGCGGAGAGTCATATGCAAACAATTTTTTTACTGCGAAAACATTTCATGATCCTCTGTATTATCGTGCTCAATCTCACAGCGAATAATAAAAAGTAACTGGAAAGAAAGTCAGAGCAACAAATTTTTTCAATCCATAAAGAAATCGTAATCGTAAAATATTTCATGGATTATTGAACACGAATGTTGCTGCAATACAAGAAAAACCTGTGCAAAAAGGTGAATAATAAAAGGCTAACGCTAGACGACAATGGCGAGGTCGGGGCCACTGAAAAAAACTCTTCATGACTTTATCAAACCCAAGTTCAGTCTCACGCAGTGCACAATCGATATGCTCAGTGTTATTTAATCGTGTCCTGTGACATTTCAAAATATTCCTGTCACACTTCATCTATGTTTTCAATAATTCGATTAACAATCCAGTAACAACAGAATTGAACCAACAGAAAAATCTGCAAATTTTTCTGACGAGAATAAACGAAGAAACTTAATGTCTTGAAGACTTGGAGTATCATGAGAGTTTCACGGCCTGCCACGTCTAAACCCTCAATATTAACGACATAGTTATAGAGACTCATTTTTCAGAAAATTATCTGTTCTATCAAATCGATCCTCATCACTTTTTCTCTATCTATCACCGTATTGGTGCAAAAGCCTGTGGAACATCACCACTCTCCTACCTCAAAATCAATTTTATAAAATATTCAGCCCAATCAAAAACGAAATGTTTTTCAAATGATTACCCATAAAGAAATATAAAAAAGAACAAAAACTAATACCAAACAACTACAACGCGATTGATAAAAAATAATTACGGTATTTATCACAGTCTCAACAATCAGTATCGCAATAAAATTGTCGTCTAATTTTTATTATCGTGATCCTGCTCACCATCATCTCCTTCGTGTTCTCCATTTGAATTTTTTATTCAACTGACCTGGACTATTATCAATCGAACAATTATCAGTAGACAATGATGTTCCAACATCATTATTAACAATATTAATATTCAATTGTTGTAATGAATTGATTGACGTTTCTTTATCTACCAAATTCGTTGGGGAAAATTTTTTTTCCATCGGTGGGTGTGACGTATCACAACGAAATTTTCCACAACCTTTGATTGCTCGTTCGACAGTTTTGTTTATATCATTTTGTTGATGATTGAATTTGCAACTGCAGCAACAACAATGTTTTAACAACGATTTGTGAAATTTTAAAAGCGTTTGATATTTTTTTGACCACTTGCAACAAAATTTTCCGACATTTCTCTTATTGAAGTCATAAAATTCATCATGAAAATCATAAGAAATGTCTGGATTACATTGACGATGAAACCTGGAAGATATAGTTCCACATTTGTCTTTTTATTTTTGATATTAAAAATTCACTCACATCGAATTGGAATTTTTTAGGAGATAATTTGGCTACCAGTGACGTTGCATTCCTCCCAAATGTGAAAAATATTCATCATCATGACGATATCCACAAAATTGTGAACATTCTCCATCATATCTTGAATTTTTATCTTCATTTAATTCATCAGGAAAATTATTCAATTCAATTAAATGTCCGGATGTTTTTTTTCGTGACGTTGGAATTGACGTAGATGGTAATTTGTAATTAACTTTTTTCCCAGAGCAATTTGACAGGCCTAATTGATTCAATTCAATTCAAATCCATTTATATTCATTTGATTATTAACGATATGAAATAATATTTAATTCAATTAAATCACTTTACCATTATTTTTTATTATGCATCAACAATTTATCAATCTCTATCCAATCATTTTGAAATTCATATCGACCTGAACTAGAATATTTCACTTCAATCATCAATCGTTTAACTTAATTTATTTATACATCCCCACGCAAATATTCAATATTATAAACAAATATCAAACTTGAATAATAAACATTCATCGATAACAAACCATAAAATTCGTTGTTGCATGACACTTCGTCAGAATCAGAATTTCCATCATCCTTTGACATAATCAAATTGTTAATTAAATAATTCATTAAAATATTTATTAATCCATTAGTTTATTCATCATTTGGAAGCATCGGTAGCTGAATAAATTTTTTGTTTCATGTTCGTTGGCGATGAATAAAAATAATTCGACAATTAAAAATATTTTCGATATCCTCACATCGTCTTTAGGTTGCGATTCCAACCAATAAAATTTCCTAACCAAACTTTCGTTGAAGTTTTGATGAATAAACAAAAAATAAACGTTACGCATTTCTTTTTCACATTTACGTAGAAAAAGAAAATATTTTATTGGCCACATAAGCAAGCACAATTATTTATAATCATTTTTTGTTTATATATTTAAAGTATGATATAACAATTATAGACAACGATATTTTTCCTTTCTCTCTACTCTTGACAATTGTAGTAATAATTATAATTAATAATATTACACGTATAAAAACCAACAATTTACATGAACATACAAACATATTTTTAAATATATTTATTCATTTTATTATCGCGTTTATAAGCGTTCAACAATTAATTGATGTTGAGTTTTATGAGAATTCTTGATAGAGTTTGTTCATAATAAATAAATTCACTTCAGGAAGTTTTATCTGCGCTTCCTCACCCTTCCCACCCTTGCAGTCATTCGAATTTGTCTACTGTACAACTAAATATGAATCCTAACTTTTCTCTGTAAATTTTAACATTGAAATCAATTTTAGAAGAATTTAGAATTCCCAGTTTTGTAACAAAATAAATTTCCTAATAAATATAAGAAAATAAATTGTCACGTATACTGAATTATTTTTCACTCTTCTGTTTTCCATTTGTTTTTCTATCCATTCATTCATGTTCATTGTTTAACCATCAAATTTTAAAAAGCACATAGAATTGATGTGAATATATAGAAAAATCGAAGCAACATTTAATTATTATCGTGTTAATATTTTCATTCTTCACTTCACTTTTAACTCTGCCTCTTATTTCTTAATAATTTTCTTCATTTGTTTCGTTTGATACTGCATGCTGTATTGAGCATTTTCCGCTTTATTGATCAACGAATCCAATTTATCTAAATGTGAACCGACTTTTTCATTCAAATCAATTTTTTTCGAGGTTAAAACACCAGAATTGTCCATTGAACTACATTGGACATTTGTATTTGTGTCAATGGTTAATGTCTCGTCGGTTGTATCAACATTTTCGATACCTTTATCGGTTGCTTCAGGCATTTCAGTGCTAGCTAATGGTTTATGGTCTGGTGTATTATTCCTTGAGCCAACACGTACCTTCAATAAAGTACCCAAGCTGCCACAAACAGTCTGAAATGATTCATCACTTATTATTAATAAAAATAATCAATACGAAAAAAAATTTTATCTACATCAAAATTCCCTTGATGATTTTCAGTTTTACCTTGAATCGATTTATTTTCTTTTGTGTTGCGCTCAAAATTGTATTTATCTCATCAAGACCACCGCCAATACGTCGCATGCTTTCATCTGTTTGTTCCAAGTCCTGGAAAAAAAACGAGAAATAATTAGAAAAAATTTGTTGGTGTAAGAAATAAAATTAAATACCTGGGCAACTGCATCATCAATGTCATCTTGATCATTGCTGTCACGAATATTTTTCTGTGTCTCTGCCCATTCTTCTTCACTGGGTGCTGGTTCACCTAACAGTTCAGCCCTCTGACAGGCGTATAGATAATCCTGTGACATATTTTTTATTAATAGTCATTCAATTTGTGAGTGGAAGAATATTTAAATGTGTCGCATGATTTTTGTTCTTTGACTTTTAATTAAATTCCACTAGAGTTTCTATTTTTGTTACTGTATAAAAAATTGTATTGTCCAGCTCACGTACGACACTGTACAACCACTGTTATCAATTCACGGAATCCATATTGTCAAGGGTGATAGCGCATGCGTCATATCGAAGAAGATAATGACAATAAATGCTGCTGAGAAACGTTTTGAAGATACAGAATTGGAGAAATTGGAAAAAATCAATAATTTTCTTGTAGGGTGCACCATTTTTCATGGTGTCTTGATATAAGAAATTGGGGTCGAATTGGGGTGTTGATAGAGATAGGGATGTTCAATAGTCAGGGTTAAACGTTCATGGCTTCCCATACATGAGAAAAACTCCATATGGCGTGTAGAGAATCTTGGAAAGTTATTCACTGATTGAATCCGCAAAAATTTCATCGGATTTGTCAAACTTTTTTCTATCGTATGAACTAAAATAAAAGAAATCGCAACAAATTCCCCATTTTTTCTCCATCAAATAAAAAAATACAACAATCAGATAATAAATTTGATATGAAAAAATGATCGTTCCAAATTACTCCAAGTAAAAAATTTCCTCTCAATCAATAATATCCAACTCCGAAATCTCGGCAACCTCAAGAGAAAAAAAAAACCCCAACAATTTTCCTTCCCAATTTATAAATCATCAATCATAAAATAAAACAAAATATTAAAACAAAATGAAAATTTTTCATTTTGATCAATTGATAGAGGGTTATCAAAAGGTGATACAAAAGTAATTTAACGTTCAAATCGTTCGTTGATAGCAATTAATAAATAATTAATTTGAAATCACGTTTATTGTTTTCAGTTGTATGTCCAATATTGGTACACACATCTCATACATATCTATATATATCAACTACGATAGGTATTATGATATGATTTACGATTGGATAGAGATATTGTTCCGGGTATTATAAAGTCGGTGGACATTAAAAAAAAAAAATATATCAAAAGAGAATAAAGAATGGAAGAAGAAAAAAAACATCGACAACACAATATAAGTGCAATTGTTGCTCGGTGAGTTTGCATTGATTGCCAGTGCAATCTTCGAGGGCGTTGAAAGGCGACAGGTGAACAGTTTGATTGACGTGCGCGTAATTCAATATATATATGACAAAAATATATTCATGAATAATAATTATTAGTATAAATACATTAACAACGGATAATAATAAAATGGTATCGATTTATCTCAGCGTTCCACTGATTTTATTCGCTGTCAATAATGCAAAGGTGATTATTTCATTTCTTTGATTGAATTTTATTTCTGTAATTTCTCGACAATGAAAATTTATTTTTTTTTATTGTTAAATTATGGATTTGTTTGGGTTTTAATGCAACGAAGTGAAATTCTTTTCGTGATTTTAGTAAAGAGGAGAGTTATGAAATAAATTGGAACAAAACAGATTTGCAAACAACTCCATAATTGAATTTGTCTTTTATCTAGAGATTAATTTTTGGTAGTTTTGATTTATTTATTTTTCCTTTTGGTTGATTTATAGGCAATCGATTATGCGAATTATCGTTTAAATGATACGGTATCAATTGATGTGACACGCGGTACAGCAAGAACCACAAGAGAAATTCTTGAAAAATTAAACAACGTCCAAATAACATCACCAGAATCATTGCAAGATGGTACTGAACATTTATTGCAATTCGCTGCACTATTACGAACTAAAATTCTTGATACTTTCGGATTATTAATTTACGATTACTATGACGATTTTGATATGAGTGAAATGTATTCGCTTTATCGAATATATCAAGACACTTTGGAAAGAAAATACAACATCTTTGATATTGTACCAAACGTTTTGCTCAATCAGGATTTAAAACCAACAGCAATTTGCAATTACATTAATTATCACGTTCAAACTTGTTTACGACAAGTTTCATACACCTGTACAAAATCAAAATTCCCAGATATTGAACAGGATCAAGACAATTTAACATCGTCGATTGAATTAACAAAATCAATTTACGATTCAGCAAGACTTGAAGAAAAATATCAAAATGGAATTTCATTGCGAATAATTTTGGATTATCTCAAGACCAATCGTTTACAATTTACACCTGAATTATTTTCTGGATTGTTGCACAATGTTCATTATGATGATTTTGATGAGGGGGTGAGAACAGCTGAACGTGAACTTATTCACTTTTTCTTGACCAATGGAAGACATTTGTTTAAAAAATATTTATTGAAACCTCAGACTATCAAACAGTACAGCTCAGTGACGAAATTATTGAAAGGCTTTCTCTCATCTTATCAATTTCCAGTAGAATTAAAACGACATGCTGAATATTTATCTGAACATATCGTACGTGAGCCGAGTGCAGTAAGTGAAAATATCGAATTGTTAGGCGCAGCTTATGAAAATGACAGCATCAACTTGAGATATTTGTTTGAATTGGTTCTACCTGATGATGCACACGATTCTGATATTGTTGAAGCAAGAAATTATTTAGTTGATCAAATATCAAAGCAAAATGTTGTTGAGAATTATTTAAGGGTGGAAAAGTATCAACAAGCTTTACCAAATCAAATGTTGATAGGAATATTGGGACAATTACGTGACATTGACTTCATCACAGACATTGCAACGTCATTAGAATTGCATGCGAGGTATTGGCATTCATCTCATATGATTGAGAATTTAAATCAATTGATGGAACTGTTCGATGCTTATGAAAATCTTCGAGGCATTCCCGAACATAAGAAACTCATGTCGACCATTGACAAATTACGAAAGAAATTAACCAACTCAAACAATGCAACAATTGAAATGTCCTGTACACGACCGAGAAATTGTTTACGAATTGGTTTGAATGTCATCGTGCAATGCAACGGAATAAACAAAGAAACGAAAAAATTGATCAATCGCTTCCTCAATAAATCAAACTTTGGATGTTTAAATCAGAAATTAAATGACAAATCCGTTGATGATCATGAAACAGTTTCGAAGAAACCAATTGTGACAACTACACGAAAAAATCTTGAACAGTTGTCAAAAAATAAAAAACCTGCGAGTGATTCGATAACTGAAACTCCAGCTTTGCCAACAAAGTCACAAACAAATCCCAATTGCGATGATGAACCTTGCGAAGAGGATGACGTTTTGGCAACAGGCGATGCCAAACTTCATGATGCGAATGTAACAGTTGAATTGAACATTTCAGCACAAGCAGTTGAAAGAGAAACACCTGAAAGGATTAATTTATCAACAATTCCACCTGATGTTGATACACCAACTGAATTACAAGCTGATGATTCACTTGTTGAAACAGTTTCTAGTCCGATTGAAGTTCCAACTGCTGAATGCAACAATTTAACTTGTCTCAAGAATGAAAGTGAACCTTCAGAAATAATTAGCACAACAGCATCAACAACGACACCAGAGTCTGATAAAATTGTTACTGACACACCAACACGTTCAACTAAATCAAATGTTGTCACGTCAACAGTTGATGCTACTTCAACACGATCTCCAACTACTTTAGAAATATTTGCAACGACCCCAGAGCCAATTGTTACAACACCAAAACCAACCTGTCAACATCGTGATCTTCATTATCGTCAGAAACTTCGTCGATTGGAAAAAATAGATAAGTCAAGTACGAAAGCACATCGTGATGATTTTGAGAATTTGAAAGCTAATGACGTTAATGAAAATACCATTTCAGTAAGTGCAACAAATTCTGTTGTAGAATCGAAACCATCTGATGGTGGTGGACTGGCAGAAGCTAAAGATCTTACGAAATTCGAGATAAAATATGGATCAGGTTCCAACAATCAATATGGAAGTGATCAGAGTGTAGAAAAATTTTTGGAGGCTTTGGGCGAGCATCCAAAAACATCTGGACACATTGCAACACTCAGTGTTGAATCTGGATCAGCTCACAGTCTTGGAGGTGTTCAAAAGAACCAGAATGACGATAAAAATGCTTTGGAATTATTGAAGAAACTTCAAGCACTTGGTGATGCTTCAGTGAGTCATGAATCTGATTCAAGTCAGGACAATCACTCTTTATGGCATTCAGGATCAACAAGTTCAAAAGGGAAACACGGTGGACACAACAAATCAAAGAAGAAATCCCAAGCCAGTGATGATCATTCGAGCAGTGGTGAAAAAGATTCCAAACATGGAGCTCATCACTCATCATCACATTTAGGAACGAGTCATTTAGAGAAATTACTCGAGTCAAAAGAGGCTTTAGCATTGAAGAAAAAACTTCTTTCAGGCAATAATTTATCAAGCGAGGAGGACAGTTCTGAACATGGCAAACAAAAATCTCGTAACAAGGAATTGAGTTTGTTATCACAATTGAAGAAACATAAGAGTGGATCACATCATACTCATGTGCTGGAAGCTGCTGAAAGCCAGCGTGAACTAAGTGGACATCAGGAAACTTCAGACAGCACCACAGGTGATGGTATAACTGGCTTACATCATAGCAGAAGGAATTTAGGAAAGACAGAGGAAGCCAGCACAACAGAACACAGACGTAAAATCACCCAACAATATCGAGAATCCTCTCGACGTAATTCCAAAACATCCAGCAGAAGCAACACGACTAAATCGAAATCACTTGGCACATCAGAAGAACCAACTTCAGCTTTTCGCAGAAGTGGAAAACGTCCTTATGGTGCTTTAGCAAAGAGCAACATTTTCCCACCAAGTGATGAAATCGATTTACCAACCAAGAAAAATGATTCTCATGCGAAAAGTCGTTTGTTAGATTGGAACACGCCACTGCTATCAAATTACGATGTTGCCATGAATAATAAAGACCCTGAAAAAGTTTATTATCGACCTAAACGTGAACTGAAGAATGACAATAAAAATCTGAATAAAAATGCGAATATCAATGCAAATGACAACGGGAATGAAATTGAAAATCGATTGTTTGATATTAATTTACCATTCTTTTCGAATTATGATGTTGCACTGAATGACAAGTTGCCATTTCATCGAAGATCTCGGGCGACTCGTGACACTGAACCAGTGAAGGCCAGAGCTGCGAAGCATGAAACGAGTGTCAAAAAAGATTTGAATAGCACTGAATCCATCAAACAGAGATTGTTTGATTTTAATTTACCAATGGGATCCAATCAAAAGTGGAGATTTAATGCACCAGAATCATCAGAACCAGGTCAGAAACAACACAATCGTTCTCGACGTGACACTGCAAAGAAGAATGAAACTCAAGTTGATTCGAAAACCACAACTGATCCAAAAGTCACAACTGTTGATCCCAATGGTGAAAAATCATCGTTGAACAACACTGCAACAGATCTCAAGCCAAGATTTCTCGATATTCAAGCGAGTTTTGGTTTGGATGGCTTACATGCATCAACAGATTTAGACAAGAACAAATCCAATTCGACAGGAAAAAATTCGACTGAAGATGCAAGAGGACGTTTTGATATTTCTCTACCCAGTTTGTTACATGAAAAACCAAAGTCACGCAAACGTCGTGAAGCTCAACATTTCTATGAAGGCGACAATGAAATCCCAAGTGTTAGTGAAACACGAAGAAATGTTGATACTTTATTTTCTGCAGTTGAAAATAAACCAATTGATGATGGAATTGATCAACGTCTGTTTGATGTTAATTTACCAATGGGTTCCAATCAAAAATGGCGATTTAATTCACCTGAAGAATCGGAAAAAAAAAATTACCGCTCAAGAAGGTTTGCAGATGTGACCATCATGACAAGCGCAACTACAACCCCTACTATTTCATCCCTGAATATTGATAAAAATCCATCGCATAATCATACGATTGTTAATAATTCCACAATTATTTCAAATACTACACCAGCCATAGAATTGAGAATGGGAAATGATAATTTAACAATAACTGATAGTAATACAACTGAAAAAATAAATACAACAACTGTTGCGAAACAATAAAAATTATGAGAATAAAATAAAAAAAATGGAATTTTCATTTTGTTTATTATTGAAAATGTTGATGGGAAATTTTATTCAATTCTTCTTGAATTGTTCTCTATAATAAATTTTCTTATTTTAATTTCTCTTACACACACGTTCATTATTCCTTTCATTAAATCTCGTCGCGTTCACTGCATGAGTTTATTGAAACGATAAAAATAGAATGAGGTGAGAGAAGACGGAAAATATATGAGCGAATAAAAAATAATGCGCGAATGATAATTACAATTTTGAACATTGAATAATAAAGAGAGAAAATAAAAAAGGTGGAGAGATAGTATAAATAATGAATATAAACATTTGATTGCTCCTAGCGCGAGCTTGCCATATTGAACAATGAAATAATTAATTTCCCATGTTGCGATAATGTTGATAGTCGTGACGAAATGGCCAATTTTCTTTTTCTTGTCTTTCCCATTTCAATTATTGTCAATAGCAAATTTAATTGTCGAAAATTATTACAACAAATGGGGAAAAAAATGTGAGAGTTAGAGGAAACATGAGGATAAAATAATTTTATAGTGAAAGAAATTAACTAGAGGGATGAATGGGGAGCATAAAAACCCCATGAATTTGTGATTATTTCAGTAGGAAAAAAAATTAAAAACAATCAAGAGTAACAATTGAATTAAAAAGCTTTGGGTCATTAATTCGTGCCTGGATTTTTTCCATCTTTAATTAGATCTTCATTAATTATCAGATAAATTTTCTTCAACTGAGCATCTATCACACAATAGACAAATTTCAATAGCCAACAATTACGCGATTAAAAATTGTGGCTAATTAAAAAATGAACAATTGAATTCAATTGAAAATGTTATCGTAAATTCGAATGTTAATGTTCATTCTCTTCCCTCTCAATCTTTCGTCATTGCTCTTTGGTTATCAGGAGTAAATACTCGATGAAAATCATGAACAGAAAATAAATAAATCGAATTGTCCCTTTTTTTTTCCTGAGCACTTTTACGTCTGTAAATTTGTCATCAGTGCATTGTGCGTTTTAACTAAATCGACAACGGCACCCGCATTATTTTCTCAACTTTATATTTCATTTAAAAGAAAATAATTTGAATTTTACTCACGTACTGCAAATTCTATAGACGCATTTCAGTGTTTTAGGTTCCTCGTACCGCTATGAAAAAGAAAACATAAATAAATGAATAAATCAATAGGCAGATGAATAAATAAATGGAGAGATAATCAACAGCGTATTAGCACCCATTTAAAAAATTCCTGTTGGAATAAATAAATGGAATATGAAATACTACTGCGTATTTTTATTATTTAAATATTCGTAATCATGTCAATTTATTGATGGAGTAAAAAATTTTATAAATCATTCTGTATAATTTTTTTTTTGCGTTCAATCCAATATTGCAATTGAACTGCATTCCACTGATATCATTTACATATGTGGCGATTCATTTAATAAACTCTCCCGTTTTTTTCTTCGCTTCCTTCATCATCTTTTTTCTCTTCATCTAATTCTTTTTTATTAGAAATATTGACGAGTCAATGTTGCAATTGAACACAACATGGAATCAATTTATTATCAACAGATAAAAATGAATGGAGAGGAGAATAAAACACATGAACAATAGATAATAAACTTAAATTTGAGTGGATGATAAGCTCAAGTTTCATTTTATGACATTTTGGAATTAATTATCATTAATTTGGCAATTTTATTTGAACAATTTTACGATAATTTTACCAATCAAAAATGTGAAAACACAGAAGAGGAAATAATGCGATTAAATGAAATTGAAATCAGTAAATAAATAAACAATAAACAATTATGAAAAGAATGTTGTCCTATTTGTTTTTCATATTAGAAATATTCGCAAGTGGATACAAAATAAAATGAAATTATCACCGAGAAAAAAAAATATGAAAATAAATGTGTGAAAGAATTCAAGCAGACGAAAATTCTTTCGTTTTATTCCTCTTTTTATTTGTTTATTATTATTATCTTTGGATGACGCACGTGTGAGTTATTTCGCACGTGGATTTGGATGAGTGTACACCACCACATCACATGATGGGCGTCTACATCGATAATAAAGTGTGCACGAGTCCACTATTTTGTGTCTTATATGCTCAGGTAATTTTTTTCTATTCACATGGAAATGCCAATTTATTTGAGTTCCTTTTTATCCTGATTTCTCGGTGAATCTTTCACGTGCCCGCAATTATATTCCATTGAGAATCTTCCTCGTCATACACTGACAAAATTTATTCTTTTCACAGTGCTGTTCTTTATGCAAAACTTCCAACAAAAAATAATTCCCATTGTAATTTATTGTGACACGTGAAAATAATGTCATGAATGATCAATATTAATGTTCGAGTTTCATAGTCGGAATAAAAATATTAACAAACATTGTCTCATGGTGATTCTAGTTCCGGATATGGTGTAACCGATGAAGAAGAAAATACAAGACGAACCATGAAAATCGGTTGATAAATATGCGCAATATCAAATCAGCTATATCGAAAACTGTTTAATGACAAACATGTTCTCACTTGTTAAAACGCTCTGTCTAAAAACCGTTATGACTCCCACGTTATTCAACTCTCTTACAAAATTCTTTCACACATTTTCTCCTGATGAATCAATGAACAAATGGAACGGAAAAAAAAAAAATGATGAAAAATTTGTTGATGCGTCAGAAAAATTAATTAAAAATTATCGAAAATCACTTGAAATATTAAAATATTACAAATAAAATATTCAATGTCATATTATTTTATTATGACTCACTCCATAATCAATTTTATTTCTTTTTTTTTCAAGTAAAAGACGGCATTTCCACGAACGTCTTCATTATTGTTGCTAAATATGTGAGTGTGTGTGCGTTTTATGCCTACGCAAAGACCTTCGCTCGTTTGTGTATGATAAATGTAACCGTGCGAAAGAGGAGTCCACCTTAATCCTTCTCTTTGTTCCTGATCCGGTTTCCATATGCAGTCAAAAGACACTAACACATATAAACAGATATAAATACACTCACTAACATTTTTTAACTACGAAAAAAAATGTCTATGTACAATAAATAATTTTTTATCCTTCGACAATAAACAAAATAATTTATTTCATGATTTTATTCATGGAAATTTATTTATCTCTGCTCGTTTCTGTTCCTTTACCAATTTTATTCAACTATTGAATCATCTGTACAATAAACAATAAATAATATTCAACAATTGGATAATAAACACTAGAAATAAATAATTTTTCGATATTTCCATTAATACACAAATTTATTCTCCATATTTTGGTGCTCATAAATTTTTTTCTCACTTCAAAATCACTCGACGAATTCATTTGTTGTTCTATCGATATTTTAGTGTCGTTAAAAATATGTTTACAATCACGAAATGTGTGCAAACAAATATTTAATTGCGATATAATAAAAAAATTTATTTTCTTGACTTTCAATCAAAATTGAAAGAGCATTCGCTATTTTTCCATTCAAATTTATTTCCATTTCCATTTATTATTAATTCAACGTCTCAATATGATCAACAAATCGTCAATACTTTTTTTTATTAATTATCGAACCTTAAAAGGAGAGTAAAATGCATCCTCTAACGTACATATTTGGTCAATGATAAATATCTATTGCACGTTGTCGTCACTTTTTAATTATAAAGAGAAGTGAAAAAAAAAAATTGTTGTTAATATTTATCTTCAAGGTTTAACCATGCAGGTATTTATCGTAACGAAACATTTCGTATTTTTTTTTTCTTTTTTATTCTTTGTCTGTGAATAATTTAATGAATTAAGTAGACGAGGGTTTGCTTGTGCGTGTGAGTCGACGTCATCGCAGAATAATACTACGAATTACATCATCATTTTGTGTTGTAGTTAATGGTGTAAGATATGTAGTTTGGATGGAGTTGAAGGCAATGAACTTTATTTCTCATAGCAATAAAATAATTTACTGTTCAAAGGAGCGATATCAGAACGATAGAGAATGTTGTGGTGCTTGTGGAATTTTTTTCTCGGGATTGGTATGGAGTACAGTGATGATTCAACTCTCAAAGAATTTGTCATTTTGTGGACAATATTTTGCACATAATCTCGTCAAGATGACTCGAAAATTGCGAAAGTTGTGGGCAAATAAGTAAAAGGAAATTTTTAAAGTTGTAACGATGTGTTCATATGTGTGGTGAGAATGTCAGTGGAAAATTGAATTTTTCAAGAGGGTGAAAAAAATGGAAAATGGACTTGATTACCATAACGATTATGAACATTTCCATGCAAAAATTGTGACAGTCAGATTTTTTGTTTCCGAGTTACAATTTGTTATGTCTCAAGAAAGAAAACCAGTTTAGTTAGAAGGATCAAAGTTTGATAATCAACCGAGTTTTATAAAACATCACGACAAATTTTTTTTTCTCATTAATATAAATCGTCCGAATAATCCATGAACCTCACCACCTTCAGCACCCTCAAAGTCATATCTAGAGGTTCACGAAAAAAAGTAAATGAACAACTGGAATTTATTTGATGTAAAATTGTCTCACGAGTTAATTTCATCTGGTTTTTCCTCTTCTGATGAAAATTCATCATCATTATCATCAACTCATATCAAGCATTAAAGCATATCAGTCCCAAGTACATCCATTTAATTAACATAAATATTTAATAATTTATCTAAAAATAAATTTTTAAACCACATCGACATGATTGAAAAACTTTTCTTCCTGTGTCAATTAATTTTTGTGATTGATTGGACTCAACATCGAACGATCACGATTGAAACAAAGAATTATGACGATAAAAAATAAAAATTACAATGAGAAAAAGGGAGAGAAAAAAATTAATCAATGAGTTGATTTTTTATCGAGTTGTCTAGAATATACTTTGATACTTGAGGAAAAATTGATTTATGTTCACCACACAAGGTCAATAAAATTAGATTTGTCACAATTGGATATGAGAATGAAGAATTCCATACAGCCAATGAAAAATTGATCGTGGAAAATTTTTTTATTATTCTTATCGTTGACTTCCCCCTTTCATTCATTTTATCTCTGCTAAAAATAAAATCCTGTTCGTTTTTGGATTCCCAAAATCCTCATAACATCGATCCACAAGTTGTTTCATTCATTCATTCAAATATTTGCTAATCAATTTAAATTTAATGAGATCAAAGATAAAAGACAAAAATTTTTATTCACAGTTTGAATAGGTCAAGGCCTTGGATTAAAATTTTTGCAGATGAAAATAAACCACAAAATCGTATCAAGAATATTCTCATAAACCCCTCGATCAATTTTTTTTTATTTTCGTACAATAATTCCACCACCAATTACCAACGATATTCAGATTTTTCAGACTCAGATGAATTAAACTGAAGGACATTTATCAAAAATATAAAATTTTTTCAGCTCAGTACTGGGTTGAATAAAAATAAATTATTCAAAACTGTAGCTGTGATTTAATCGCACGAAGATACTCTCTGCAAAACCACCCTCTCCCAATCCCATAAAACAACACAACAAACATAAAAATTCCCCAATTTAATCAAATAAATTAAAACTTCTCCATGTCAATCGATAGTTAAAGAATTTTTTGATTGTTTGCAATAGATCAAAGACTCCACCAATATCTTGGAGGAAATGAAACGAAAGAAATAAAAGAAATAAATAGGCAAATAAAATAATTGAAGAATTTAAAGTCGAGTAAAATTCCAATGTCTGTTGGCCGAGCATATGCAATGTAACGCACGACATAGAAACAGCACACAAAAATGCACAATGTGTATATACAGTAGACAAAAGGGGCATTCACATGTGTATACGTTCATCAGAATATTTTTTTTTTGTCTCTTAAGTTGGTGGCGATGTGTTGGCGCGGTTGCCAAGCTTTGATTTTTCACGTTGGTTCACCGGCACGATCGTTTACACGAGACATTCCGAATAAAACCCGAACAGTCCAACACACAGATGTAAAAAGTCTTCCAGCATCTTACGAAACTACCCGAGAATATCCGATCCCCACTTTATCATCAATTCAATGTGGTTTATTATCCCGTTTCCCGTTTCGTTCAGTTGGTCGCCAGACGCGAATACGTTTGCATGGTTGGAGTGTAGAGTTTTATCACGCTGCAGTTTACACGCGTTATAGGCAGCTGATTTATTTATTTCATCTACAATTAACACTTTGACTTAACAAATTAACTAATGAATCAACATAACGGAAGTTTGTTAAATGATATACGAAAAATATTGAAGTAATACGAATTGGAAAATAAAATTTTTTCCAAATGGAAAATTATTTCTCTTGTTCATTTGGAGTTGTTTTATTTTTCATTCCACATTTCACTAGTGTGACAAAGTGCCAAATGCAATAAATTATTTAAATAAACAAAGGGATTGGAATTGTTGTCAATGATTAATTGAAATTGTTGATAAAAACTTTGCTAAATTCCGAATGACTTCAAGAGTTCTTCCTCCCTGTTGTGGATTATAATTTAATTCATTGGTAAGTGGAAATTGAAATTAAATTTCTAATAATTTTATTTATTTGAGTTCAATAATTTTTACTTTTTTAATTCTTTCCTTGTGATTGAGCTCTAATACATGTGGAGGTTATCATTGCGAACTTGTCAGGCGTCGAATTGAATTGCCAATAGGAATTGCAGTCACATTCTGTGGGGGTCAAACGAATTATTTCCCAATAATTTTTTTTTATTGTTTTTGTTGGTATTTTTAGAGTTGTAGTAATTTTTTTTATTGACAGACTGATAAGAAGGGGAGAATGAGAAGAAGAATGATGGAAGGGGTGGATTGAGGATGGTGTAATTGTTATAGGGGTGGAGTGAGGATATTTGGAAGACAAAGAAAAAGTTTTTGATATTTTTTGTGGATTTTATTTGTTTATTTATCTGCGATTTCTTTGTGGTTTTATTTTGTTCATTGATTGTTTATGTCATATCATCCCCTGTGGAATTTTTGTAGCAGTCATAGGAGTAAGAAATAGTAGGGAAAAATTTTTTTCCCTTTCTATTATCATTCTCAGTTGCTTTGTGTTTGCACATGGGAGAATTGTTCGAGGGTGGTATTGAAGGGGGACGAATAATTCCACGGTGGAAAATATGGGAGGATAAAATCGATGATGTGGAGAAGTAAATAATAGTTGGTAGGTGATTGGAATAATTCCAATGGAGAAATTGTGACGGAAAATTTTGGTGACTGAAAAACACGAAATATTGTTGGTGTTAAGGGGGTTCGGGGTGATATTTTTAATCAGTGATTAATGTGGAAAAGGGGGAGGAATTTATTGAAGATAAGAAAATTTGTTCAGTTGTCAAATAATTTATAAACTGATTAGAAAAACAAACGATTAGGAATGTTGATGGAAAAGATATTTCAGATAATGAAAAAGTGAAACTGAAATTTTCGTCAATGATGAAAAAATAAAATTTTCCACTGACAAAAACAATTTAATTATGTGGCTACGAAAATAATGGACTGTGATTATCTACATGAATAATTATAGAATGGAGAACAAGTTACAGATAAAATCAACGAAAGATTTTCGTTTTATGGGGGGAGATTAGTAATTGAAGAAAAATTAATGAAGACGAATAATATTCAATTGCAGTTGAAGAAAAAATTATTCGATGCATTTTTTCGTGCATGGTGAACATAAATGAACATCCACAATGTTTGTGCACAACTGGGAATTCGATGAAATATTTTGATAGAGCAAAGAGCAACAGAGATATGCGAAATTCGGAGAGAACTAATGGAAGAAGAATCGAAATGAAAATATTTGAGGAGAAAAAAGAAATCAGGGACCAAAGAGTAGAAAAAATGTGGAGAAATATAAACGAGACGAGAAATCGCTTGGACGGATTTCGTGTTGTGGGCCGGGTCATCTTGTCCGTCTATTTTCGACACTCTGTGTGTGGGTTAAATTACCCACTTGAAAATTGTGTTTCATTTACATTACTTACACATATAAATTTTATGGTGTAACCGACCACATTTTAAACATTGAATTAGGTCAAAAAATGAATGATAAAAATTTATTTGGCTTTATTAAACTCAATTAATTTATTTGTTCATTTGTTATTTGATATTTACTGATTGTTCGTTTGTTTACTTATTCAATTGATTTAACATTGCCAAATTTCAATGACATTCAGATTATTTATTGATCATATAATTAATTTATTTCAAATATTTATGGTTTTTTGATCGGATGAATAAAGTGAAATTGAGGTTGTTAAATTGTTTTTCAAGATTTTTATGATAAAGTTAAATCGAAAACATAAATTTATTGACATTTCCTTCTGTGGTGGAATAAATTTATCACTGGGAGAATTTTTTCTCAAATTCTTTCGTTCCATCAATTGAAAATTTATTTGAATTCTGTGAGAAAAATTTTCCATCTAATTTTAGAAAACCTGGAGAATATTTTCGAGTGTTTCTTTATTGTTATTAATGAAATAAATAAATGGGCAATGTGGGAAAACGTAAAATCTGAAGTATTGAGGAAAAAATAATCAAACGGTTGTGCTGAATAGTTTTTTGATATTCTTGGCTTTGTTTAGAGAAAATGTTTAGAGTTGGAAATAGCAGAAAAT
Organism: Meteorus sp. PSUC_FEM 10030008; assembly: GCA_018881525.1. Lineage (NCBI taxonomy): Eukaryota > Metazoa > Arthropoda > Insecta > Hymenoptera > Braconidae > Meteorus > Meteorus sp. PSUC_FEM 10030008. The sequence goes on from JABMBR010000380.1 coordinate 25,596, forward strand.
ATTTTTTTTGGTATTTTTGATGGAAGAACTCGAGAAAAAATTGAAGGAAAAAAATGGCAGAAGAATCTCAACAAACTTTTCCGCAATAGCAGCGAAGAAAAATATTAAAATTTACGATATTCAGAAAGATTCCACCAACCAAAGACGCTCATCATCAACAATTCCACCACTCATCAACAAACTTCTCATAACTAGCAACAATTACCCATCGTTAATTCAATGTAAAAAAATCCCATCACGTCATTCAATCCATCATTGATAAACAAAAACCAAACGGAATATTTACACCGTCACTCATGAACCATCGCAAAAAAATATAAACAAAAAACAATTAAATATCAACATCTTCCCAAAGATTACAATAACATCTGTTGTAACACAACACTGACAGAAAAAAAACGAGAAAAATAACAGAAATGAAACAATAAAACCAACAACAGTGGAAAAAACAATCTCAACATTTTTCTCTTCACTTCCACATGTTGAATTTAGGTCAATCACGAATGCAAATCATTTCTCAGCATAAAACAGATCATCTTACATAAATCATCGTCATGATACTCATAAATCTCATCATCTAAAATTAGAAAATGGAGGAGAGAAGAAAAGAAATTAATAAGACATAAATTCATGTTCCCTCAATGAAAATTATTTATTTATCTGTTTATTTATCAATTATTTCTATTAATATTTGACTTGACTTTGTTCCTGTTCATTGTTAATAAATATTGTGAATGTTAAATGTTTGTTTGCAGCAATGAACAATCGTTCTGATAAATATCGAGTGGAATATCCCACATGAATGTCCAATTGAAACGTTGACTCTTATCAAAATAATAAAATGAAATAGAATGTGCAAACAATTGTTGAGTAATAACACTACACTTTGAAAATTCATAATAAATATTCTCACATGCACGAGCATGACACAGGGAGAGATAAATTCTTGGGAATAATTCCAGGGGGGCGTTTCATAATGAATAAACAATTTCACAATTTTTATCTTCACAGAGGAGAAATAAAATGTGACAGAAAAATAAATTTTAATTGCAATTTTTTTTCGCATTTGTTGTTGTAATTTTTTTGCTACTCTGTGAGATCTTGACCTACGCGATAAAATATTTTGTTATGTAATAAATAATTGTTGGTAATTTCTGTAGTGGATTTTTGAAAGGAACAGAGAATAAAATTCAGTGAATGAAAATAAATTTTGATAAATTTATTTACTCCATTTTATTTTATGTTTTTATGTTTCGTTTTATTTTTAATGAGGGTTGGGCTGAAACGAAAATTTCAATCTGCCCACATCGTCTGTGCATTTAAATTCGTGATAATAATTCCTTTATTATTATTAATTGTAATAATTATGGTGGCGGATGAAGGTCAGAAAATTTACCAGAGTGAAAATGTGATTTACCAATATTTTCCATCCAACCTCGAATAAATTATTGACAACTGATAACAAAGTTAAAAGAGAGCACTGTGCCAAGGATAAATAATGAAGAATAATTATTGAATATTCATAAATTTATTAGTTGACTTAATTATTGTAATTAAACTGCTGAATGAAGGAAGAATTTTTTTTTTCTTCTTCTCTATGTCTTTGTTAATTTTTTTTTATCGATATGACAAGTGTCGAAAGCGATTGCTCATTATCAAGGTTGAATATTGAAATGTGAGAATGAACAGATAATTTATAAATGTCCAGGAAATGGAAGTGAATGAATGAAATGAAGAAGAAAAAATGAGGTGAAAATATTTTGGGTATTTCTGGTCAATGTCCATGGCCAACAATTCCGGGTGTTATTCATTATTTGTTGTCAATCTTTCATCATAGATATACATAGAAACGATGTTAGATAAATAAAATACGTTGATTATTATATTAACAATTGCCAAATGTCAAATTTCAAGGTTTTTAACCCATCTATGATGAGTGAGATAATCCACATTGCGCGCAATATTTTTAGTTGTAATTTCATATCTGTCTCAACTGAATTTTTCCATTCATTCATCGCTTTGTATTCATTTAGGATGGAGAGCAGATTGTTCATGTGGGAGTGAGAGTGAGAAAAAAAATATCGATGGTTTGGTTTATTGTTCATTGGAAAATTAGAGAAAACTTTAATCGTCCTCCCCTTCGAACGTTTTGTTTGAACTTGCAGATCGTTTTCAATTCCATTTCTTTCAATGGAATTAAATTCTTCCAACCCCACTTGGTTTTTTTAAGCCAATTACAACCCTTTTACTTTTTCATTTGATAATCCATTTTCCAGAATCCCAAAATTCTTTCTAGTTAGTTCCATCTTATCTTTATGACAATAAATTCCTACCAAATCGCATCACGAGAACTTCAAAAAAAACTTTTTATCCATCACAAACAATCGAATTAATCCAGTAACATCCCCAATAAATGAATTAGTTAATAAATAAACAAAATTATTGTCTCCCATTTTTTATTATTTCGTGTTATTCAATTTTTATTTTATTCGTCTTCTGCTTCAAGTGAACTTTATCAAGTCACGCGATATTCGATAATTCGTTGCTCGCGCTCTCATTATCACATTTTGTGCCACGACTCATTTTTTTTTTCTTCATCACGCGGCAACATGTGTCAATTCAATGAACATTTTGTGTCGTCATTTGAAAAATGAGATATGAGAAAGGAAAATTTGAAAAATAAATACGAGAGTGAAGATGGAGAACGATTTAACGACAATTTTCAAATGAATTTTGTTATTTTTTCATTTTTTTTTTCTGTGTTTTAATGACATTCAACAAGATGGAGTCACGTTACAACAATTAATTACAACATTTATCGATTTATTTGTTGAATTTTACATTTGTTTTTTGTTCGAATGAGATTTGTGGAGAACTTTGTCATGCAATGAATTGATGACAAAATCATTTCCGGTGAGAATTTTTAGTTGAGAAAAATAACAGAAATAAAATAAAAAGAGAAAGAGTTGTCTACAAAATCGGACATTACTCCACGTTTTATTTTCTTGCCAAATGACGTTCCAAAATCACCCAAAAATAAATTTTCTGGTGTACAAATTTCTCGTCAAATCATTTGAAAAAATAAAAGCGGAAGAATTGGGAGAGAAAATGTGACCGGGTGGGTAAATGAAGAGAAGAAAGGATAACGAAAATCATAAATAAAAAATTAATGATCGTCGTTAAAAAGGTGAAGATTATTGTTAAATGCACAACGATCATTTGTCTGAGTAGATTTTGGCACAATTCATAAACTCAAACGACCTTCTCTCACATTTGCGAATTTTTCTTCCTCTTTATATTCCTCTCAATATTTTCTTCATATTTTTTTTTCTATTTTAACGACCGAGCAATTTGGGTTACATGAAACAAAATAAACAGTTTTATCAACTGTCAATATACACAAAAGAATAAGAATAAAAAAAAATTTGAAATAAAAATAAAAACCAATGGAGAAGAGAAAAAAAATTCTTTTATGATCTTAAATTGTCCTCTAATGTTACACGTGTTGCATTTCTATTTTAAGTAAGAGATCTATGACCGCACACGTCTTATAAATTGTGCACCTACATGACAGACAGTGAGACATCAATGAGAAGTAGGCGATAATGGAAAGGGAAAGAGTGAGAGAAATTCAATCGTTGAAAATTAGTGGAAGGAAGAAGTAAATTGTTTCCATGTGCAACTCACAACACGTTTGGTTGGAAACCCAACAGTGTTTCTCTGCGCATAAAATGTTTATATATTTTTATATTATTTATTAAGTTGATGATCTTGACAAGTTGAATTATCACAATTTTATTTACGTAGTGGTGTAACTTCTGAATGGGTTACTGGAAATTGTCTGTGAGAATTGTTGAAAATTATTCAGAGAGAATAATTTTTTGGGGCTGTTTATTTTTGGTAGTTTGATTATAGGGGTTGAATAAAGGAGAGGTTGATGACGAGTGTATGATCCAATAATGAGAGTGATAAATGCAAAGTCTGTTTCTTGTTTTTGTTCTGTAAGTCATGAAAGTTCCATATCGTGAAGTATTTATATCACATCTGGCGTTACACTTTATCAATCTCCCAATGATCCGAGATGAATGATCAAGTATCCGTTGTGATTGTGATAAATGGGACAATCGCATGAACTAGAATCGTTATATTATCTTAATAATTTCTAATTTATTCTGGCGACCCATGACACAATATCAAAAAACGTAAATACCAATGACCAAACCTTGAGGGCAAATTAATTTGTTTACATTTTCTTTTCATAGAAACAATTCTTGGAGTAATTCCTATTATCGATATCTCATATTGTACGTCACTGAACGCGTATTATCTTCAAAGTGTCAATAGCACCGCATTATTTCTGTTGTAATCCGCTTCATATGAAAAATATTCCAAGTGCGTCATCATTTCTTCGATTAAGTAATCCCATTTCAATCATATCCGTCTATGGAGATTGACAGGAAAATAAAATCATCCGAGTGAACATTAATAAAATTAATTATGTAACATCCTTCTACTCATTCCTGTAAAATAATCCACCGTATCACTTTCCCTGTCTTAACTTCTTTCTCATTACATCAACCATTGTTCAATTTTTCTTTCTCTCCATCACCTTGCAACACCTCAATTCCTCTTTTCTATTTCTCTCATTACTCAGATTTATTTTATAATAAATAAACTTCGGTTTATTATGAACCGTCAGTTTTGTGCGCCCCTCCATAACAACGTTGTACAGAGAAAGCGTGTCCAAACACGCAAATATTTCCCACCTTCGATATTTCCTCAATCGAATTTTCATTATGATTATTTCCTAATCTTATTTCACAATAAATTCTACTTGAGAATTATTTATTCCTATATTTACAATTGTCTATTCAATTCGTCAATTAATAAGTTATCAATTATTTATCAATCATTATCGTGTTATTTATTTAATTATTTATTTATTCATTTCTGCTGTTTCATTATTGGTTAAATCATTTTCTCAATACCATTCGTGACGTATTTTCTCACAATTTCCATATTGAATTTGAAATAAACAATGCGTGAATATTTTTTATTTCATGTGAATATCAATAAATTTATTTAAATGTTTTATGCTCGAACAATTGTCGTGTTGAGTAATCACAATTTTAATACAAATACCGAGCCAATGATCATGATAATGAAAATGGAATGAGATAAAGTAAAAAGTCGGTTGATTATGAGGAAAAATTAATAAATTGTGAAATTTATTTCAATGAGAATAATTTTTTATCTTACAATTCTTCAGTTTTTTTTTCTTCTTTTATTCAATGACTCAGAGAACTCATTTGTGGAATAATAAAGAATGAAACATTTTATTGACAGTTTGTAATATTTATTTTGGAACTTTTTCCAAAGTTTATTTGTTGTTTTTCAATTGTTGAGAATGTTAAATAAGTAATAATAAAGTGTTAATAATGACGAATGTTTGTGTGGAAGAAAAAGATGATAAAGAGTGAAAAAAAAGACGGTGGATTTGATTATTTTTATGCGATTTTTCATATTTATTTATATTATTCATTCACTTTATTTTTATTCCTCAATTAAATCATATGAACGTTCGTCACATTTGTCTACAGTTAAATTGATTCATTGCCAAAATGCCTGAGTTTGTGAATGAATAGTTTTGTTTCTCTTCAAACTTTTATTCTACTTTGTATTTTTTTTTTTTCTACATTCACTCGTTGTTTTATCATTCACTTAAACGAACTTTGTGACTGTGTGACGAATTGTGCCGTTTAACATTTACAAATTGACGTAGAGGAATTGGCTTTTAATAATTTAAAAATATCATTTTCTATTTTTGTCATGAATTCGTGAGGTAGAATTAAACAAAAAGGAAATTCAAATTAATGACGAACACTTTTGCATTTGTTCTTCAATTTTTTATACAGTTTGACGTTGCTTCATTTGCGTCATGAAAAGTTTGAATTTTTAAACAATGACATCAATTAATTATTTTTCACCTGTGAATTCTTCTATTTCTCATTTTACTGTTCCTTTTACAGTAAAAATTGAAACAAACTCAAATCCATATTCAATCTAGATATTTTTCCTTCCATATCTGTCACGATTATCAAACATGAGTTGAGGTCATTGGATTTTTAATGACAATATTTATCATATTATACAACAACTGGAATAATAATTAAACAATGAAAGAAAAAATTTCCACTTCTTGCTCATTGTGTGAGTGAAACAAAAAACAAATGAAAAATTCAACGGTTCAATGCTCAATGTCCCTAAGAAAAAAAAAATGACAAGAATATATTCTCATGCACTTTTGATTATCATAAATTGTTTATTTATTCATTAATATTTTTTTCCATTTATTCAACGTAGCGTGCAATGTAAAATTAAATTGTCAAACATTTAAAAATTATCGCGAAAAAAATTCCTACGAACATTCAAAGCATCTGAACGAAAATATTCTTTTGTAATATTCCGAGGGGGGTCACTGTACGAAACACATCCGGAAACTACACAATACAGTGCACATTAATGAACTCACACAGAAGAAAAAAAAAGAAACCGTTATGAATCGTAAGAAAAATAAATCAATAATCCCATTTATAATTGAAAAATGAGTGAAAATAAATATCGAAGTTGTTATAACTGTTGTTAAATATTTAAATAAAATAAATTTTTATTGTCTCAAATGACAGAGCGAGCTATTTATATCTCTCGAAAGCCCCTTTAACCATAATTCGTACTAACTCATCTCACTTTAATCTCATGAAAGTATCGCTGGGTCTTTGTTCGTTTGTGTACAAGTCCAAGCGTGTTTTTCAAATCTTTCGCAACCATTCGCCTCCTCCTTCCTACTTTAATAAAAATAACTCAAAGACCTACACTGACTGTATTAAAATTTCATAATACAATATCACAAATACAAATTCAAATGGATATTTATTACAAAACAAAATAATTTAATCATAAAAAAATTTATTTGGTTGATAGAAAATATCGAAATGTTTCGATGATTTGTAATAAAATTGTGAAATTCAATTCGTTTTAATCATTCAATAAATTTTGAAATATCAAATGGAGAATGTATGGATAAATAATATTTCGTAATGCTTCAGTTTGATATTTTGTTTGTGTGTGTGTGTGTGTGTGTGTGTGTGTGTGTGTGTGTGTGTGTGTG
>JABMBR010000391.1:0-32760 GCA_018881525.1 Meteorus sp. PSUC_FEM 10030008
GTAGAGCAAATGTATATTTGAGGTGAGCAAATTGTGAGCAATTTTTTGACATATAACACTTCAAAAACAATTAATAGTCAGCGTCAACTTGTTTACGGTTCATTTTCCTTCTTGTCGCGAATGTGGCCATTTCGTGTTTCCTTTTCACTTACACCGCCATCTATGTTATTCACGAAAAAAACCAAAGCGTAGAGTGTCCTCATATGGAACCCAACATAAATGGACAACTGGTGATAATTACGAACACAATGGGCCTGTATCTTGATGGTGTCCTTATCCAATAAGTTCGAAATTCATCCGAAATAGGATTGGAGGGATTATACATGGAATGCTGAAAACCGAAATGAACCAGTACACCTAAAATTTCTTGGAGCTTATTGTTTGGCTGAGATGGCTAGAAACGATAATTGAATTCATTCACAACGAAGTCAAATTAATTCAGAATTTCCATGAGAAATGAGGAGAGTCAAAGTGAATAGAGTAAAACCAAACCAGTTATTCGAAAAATGGTTGGAAGAATGGATGGAAAAAGCAGATGTAAATTTGAAACAGAGTTTTTCGAAAGCACTGATGTCATTGAGGAGATATCCGTTGCCATTGAGAACTGGGAAAGATTGTATAATATTACAACACTTCGGTACAAAACTGTGTGCAATGTTAGATAATAAATTGGAAAAACACATTACTGGTGCCGATTTCGAAGGGAAATCACTTGAACAGATGACATTGGGTGATGATCAGCCGGTTATTTCACATACTCAACCAACTATTTCTATAGAACCAAGAAATTTTGATATAATATTATTGGTAGATACTAACGAACGAACTGGGTTAGATATTTTACTAGCGTGTGTCATTTCATGAAAGACTTGATGCATTCATGTAGGCATTGAATTATCATGACTCATTTCAGTAATGTGTCACAAGGCACAAATGATGCTACCTCAGAAGCATTGAAAAAAGAAAAAATATTATTCGAAATACGAAGCCTGAAAGTTGGAGATTTTGCTTGGATAGCCCGATGTCGATCATCGCAAAGAGAGTTGGTTTTGCCATACATAGTTGAGAGAAAACGGATTGATGATTTGGGATCAAGTATCAAAGATGGGAGATATCATGAACAGAAGGTGTACTTAAATTTATTCCATCACCTTTTCAAACAATTATGAGGAATCTATTTCAATCACAGTTCATTTATTTTCGGTTTGATTCATTGCAGTTTCGATTGAAGCAATCTGGTATTGAAAATATTATATACATGGTTGAGAGCCATGGGCGCAGTGAGAAATATGGCACACTACCCATGTCTACATTACTTCAAGCCTCCATAAACTCAGTTGTACAAGATGAATTCACTGTCAAATTCACGAAAAATCACAAAGATTCTATGCATTATTTGGCATTGTTGACAACCGCATTGATACATCGTTACAATGTGAAATCTCGTTCCATGATATTATACCTGAATTTCATATTTCAAAATCGTCATGACACCATATTGTTGTAGGATAAATCTTTGGTCCAATGTGATAAGAACAATTTAATTCCGGTCAATCAGTCTGAGGAAAGGATATATCTAATGGAGTTTAAAAGTTTCAATCAAGCCTCAACGAAAGTTAAAGTGCGTATCAAGTAATTTCATTCATAATGAAATATGATGCAAATAATTTTTTATAAGCGACTCTGAAAACATAATCTGATTCATGTTAACAGAATTACACTGTCAAAGAAATGTTTGTACGTCAATTATTACAATTGAAAGGGTTGTCGCTTGAACGTGCTATGGCTCTCGTCGAACAATATCCGACGCCTATGTTATTGAGGCGGGCTTTCATGAATGCTGGTGCGGGAGGCGAAGAACTGTTAACAAACTTGAAATTTGGTCGGCTACAGCGAAAATTTGGGTCAACATTGTCCAAGACACTGTTTCAGTTGTATACTTATAAAGATCTATTATAAATTTTATAGTCTACATATGTATAACAAATATAATTTTTTTATTGTTAAAGCTACATAACTCTACATGTTCGAAAGACAAAATAGAAAAAACGATTGATTCTCAGTTACGTATAGCATTTATCCATTTTCTACACCAGAAGGAATAGGTGTAGCTGTGCGATCTGGCGTTAGATCAACATTTTCAATTTCCTTCGGTTGAGCTGGTGTTTTTTCGTTTATATTAGTACGGGCTCCTACAAGGCTTGATGAACTCAGCATCACTGAAATCTGTTCTGGTAATGGGCAACCAATCAATTGTTGCTGTTCTACAGTGAACGTAATTTGCAGTGATTGAGAAAACTGTGTAAATGCCGCTACTACATTATTCCTGATTGGTCTGAAGAGAATACACTCTGTTTCACGATTAGCCAAATATAACTGCATTGATTGTTGGATATTCGGTGATCGAAACTTGATCATACGCAGTGCATCGCTTACCATCGCTGCAACTTTTTGGGGATCGCTCAGTTCATCATTGTTAGATTGCATGTCACGGGTGGCATTGGTGGGGCTACGAAACTTAGCTTTATCCAAATATATTATTATTGGCTCGATAAGAAGTCTTGTTGCATGCTGGATTAATCGTTGGCACGATATTTTCAATTTCACATCAACATGTTTTCTTGAATCAATGAGATGTTCTTTCATGCGCGGTGCGCCTTCGAGGAAGAATTCAAGCAGAGCATTGTTCGATAGGGTGAAAAATCTCGAACGATTTTCCAACAGTCCAAATGCTGCAGTTTTCACTTTTGAAAAATCTAATGAATATTCTTTGACTGTAAAATCAACTTGGAATGGTGCCAGTTGTTCGCGCAATATGAGCAAATGTTTTATCTGGAATAACTCTGCATCCAGTTCTGTAACACGGGCTTCTATTTTATCTTTTGCTGCTTCAATACTTTCAACGCAATATGTTATGGCTTCACGACTCAGAGACTGGAAGACCGGCCGATCAACACATCGATAAAGTCGTGAAAGACAAACCAATGTTCGACGAACAGTTGGATACCACATCCCGTGTAGATCGGCAGGCGAATTAGTTGTACCAGATTTCGTATAAATTGGCTCGAACGCAATATGGTTATTTTTCATCGACTCAGTACCAGCACCAGTACCCACAGCAACAGCAGCAGTGGTCGTTGAATCATCATTATCTTCTAAAAACGAAGAGACTGTCGACACAGAGATTTTTTTTATTCTTGCCTGACGTGTTTCTTCTCTCAATGTCTCCGCGATGTCTTCCATCATTCGTAATTTATCAGGATAAGCCAAATCCCCGGGCGAGGGGTTGTAACGTAAAATATCTGACTGTAAATAGAGATGTGCGCGGAAGACCAATCGCTCTTGAGCGTCATGTAGTAATTGGAGGCAGATATTCCCAAAGCCTTCTAGACACTCCATATTATTTTGAACGTGTTCCTCAAGCATTTCGATTCTCAAGATACAACAAATTTCAGCCAAGGTTTCTAAATGATTGATGTGTATTATTGATGGCCGTAATGCATCATATAATGAATTACATAAGCCTTCCAAGTAACCACTCAAGGCTAATGATTTGATTGAAAAAAATTGATAGAACAATCTGTGCTCGTCGATAGACGCATGAAGTAATAACGCACATGATTGTCGAACGAGACTACAATAATCACCTTTGTGCGAGTCTTTTATTGACTGCAATCCTTTACGAACACTCGTCCCCAACACTGACCCACGTTTCATCAAATACTGTTGCTGGCACTCTGCCAATAAAGTGTCATATTCTTGTCTATTAATCGATCTCTTCTCAATGATATCGATGATTGGTTTTACCTTCGGTAAAATACTCTGAAAACGTCCATAAAATAATGCTAATGCTGTGTCAGCTGTCCCCAACCCCGTATGCCCACTTTGCTCTCTCACTACAGTACTCTGACTCAATATGCTTTCTGTAGCTTGTCCTAATAAATCATATATCCATTGTTGCATCATATTTATAGCTTTTGACTGACAGTGACGATATTTGACAAGATACGCTAATGCTTCTTTGAATGTATTATTTTTCTCAATAAAATTGATATTCTCTTCAATCTTATTTGTGAGTACCATAAACAATTCACTGCGTACGGATAGATTCGGCATCAATAATTTTTCCATTATAAAATCACCTTCTTTGAAATATTTCACATATGTTGCTATATTATGGAACATATCATTTAATTTCTCTTGCTGTGATATGAGTTGTTCGGTGGCATTATGTAACGCCGTCGTTTTCCCCGACACAATGGCATACTGTTTGGAAAGAGCTGAAAAATTTTCTAATGCCTCTTCTATATGTCCACATAGATCATGACATTCTCTCGTACGTGCGTCCAATTGTGAAAGATATCGCGAATACCTCGCACATTGAGTACGATCATATTCAGATTCCAATGCTCCATAACATCGTAACAATTGTCGATAAGTTTCTATTCCGCCATTATCTGAAAAATTCTTAGATTTTTGACACGCAACTGATATTTCATCATTCACATCGGGAGAATAAATCGTAGAAGTTTCTTCTTCCAGACGGAGTATTCGTTTCTTTTGCTGTCGGGTCAATGGTGCCAATGCGTTGTCTGGCGAATCCCATTTTATAAGATCAATTGAGATATTACCTTCAGCTATGGCCATTTTTATTGCTTCCTTCAATTATTTTGGCTTATGGACGATCATCTATAAATGAATAGGGTGGTAATGAGTAAAACTGTATGCATTTTTTTTAATTCTCGAAAATTCATATCACAGTTTTATAGGTTATGGTTGCTACAAAATGTTCGTGATTTGTTTAACCATACCTATTATGTATTCGCCGATTTGTCTCCTATGAATTCTCTTCACATCCCTCCATACATATCATGTACATGCACATATAATATATCATCTTCGGATCAAAATTTCGAATACATGACAGCTGGGCGAACTCAATCTGATTACGTCGGCTTTTTGTGATAGCGGGGATTGGATATACACGCGGGTCAGCTGGTAACATGATATCATATGATCTGCGTAGCGGTACGTTCAAACTTGTCCCGAACTTAGCACAAAAAAGATCATTATGAAATATAGTTGGTTGACGTATTTCTCAGGATTTGAATTCCTGATGAACCCCCTGTATATGTATTGTGTTACTAATGATGCATGGATTGTGAATAGCCATACGGAAAAACCCATTGGGGCTTTATTCAAAATTATTCGCTATTCATGCAACACTTATGTGTAAAAGCATTTACAAAGAGTTGAAGTTGACCATTCCCAAATAATGAATAGTAATGTGGAAGTTGAAAGATAATAGTGAGTAAGAAGGCAAAGGTTCTGAAGGAATGATTCTTATTCTATGGGTTTAAAATGATATGAAGCAAATGACGATGGTATGCATTTTCGCTGTAGTTGTTTTGAGTGCTCTTGATGTGTTTATAATGTGCTCATCTTTGGACACTTACGCCAGTTTCGTATGCGAATAAGTGAGAAAATAATCTGTCGATCTTTTCTATATCATTATTCTCTGAATGGAATGGGTTTCTTTTATCTGAAACCCATTCTCTTATCAGTTTCTCATCAAGAATCTGTGGTATTGCTTTCACACAAGCAATTTATAGTTGGTGACACTAAAATTTTGGTGGAGTGTTATTCCAAACGTGAATGGAGCACCATAATACATGCAGATAACTTTGATATTACAATCGAATCGATGAGAATTATTTGATATTGGACTTATCATCCAATATTGGACACAAACCAAAATTATATATTTTCTTTGATAGACAAAGCTAATAGCGAGTATATTATTAGCATATGACTGAATCCAATGTTGACGAATCTGGAATCAATTGTATGTGAATATTCAGACTCTACAGAACAATCATTGTTTGATAATTACTCGAGCACGCTCCAAATGTATTGTGTTCATTTTTTTCATTGCGTTCAACTATTGTTTTTTTTCTTTTCTTCTTTTTTTTTCTCGTAGACTTTCGTTAGTTTCATGATTCTCGATAGTCACTGCTCCATGTGTGTAATTTGTAAAGAATTCTTTACTGAATGTAAGCAAGAAATATATTTCCACTGTACACAGTACGCAAGTACAGTAGTTGAGTGGTTTTGGAATTTTAACATTAACTTTAAATTTTCGGGAAAAATGTTTCATTCGATAATCGTTATCGGCTTCGTGGATTTCCCAATTGCATGCGATATGATTAAATCTGTACAAATTCAAGACACGAACAATTACGAGTGTTCCTCGTATTCTTGGTCAGAAATTCTTCGTGTGTGAGTGTCACATTTTTTTTCATCAGCAACAACATGTTGTTAATTTTGTAAGGAATGTTGAACGACATTCATGTATTTATTAATTGTGTTCCCATGAAGACTTATCGATATATACAAAAGAGAATTGAGTAGCGCATAGTTGAACAACCAGATAAGGTTCTTCACAAGAACGTTCTAATGACAAATGACATACCTCATGTACGTCATCAACCCCACATCGAGGATTGGAAATAACGTGCTGATGGGGATAATCTCTGAAGTTACCGAAGGTATTATAACAACCCTGCACTCGCTGGACAAGTTAGTGTGCTCGTGTTCATTGGATCGACAACAAGTCGATAAATTGACAAGTGTGTCCATACATTTGCAAATTGCTTGCAATAATCACATTTCTATTGACGATGGCTAGTCAATCACCAGATTCAGAGTGTGCTAAAACTATAACAAAAGTTTCTGCAAAAAAGAAAAAACCAATTTGTATCATTGTTGTGGGATCGTCTAGAACTGGAAAAACAACTCTAGTACATAATTTAGTTCATGAATTTTATAAATCTAGTTTACCCTTCGTTATCAATATGGATCCTGTATGTGAAAGAGTGCCATATCCTCCAAATGTTGGTGAGTACTGATATCCCAATTGCAATTCAATTCTGTGTATGTGATTTATTCGATTCGATGAATAAACATATCGATACTACGATTTCAGATGTGAGAGAATTAATAGACTATGGAACTGTCACTAATAATTATACCATGTTTCCTACTGATGGTATTGTCTCAACTATTAATTTATTTTCAACAATGTTTCAAGATATTTTGAAACTGATTGAAAACGATGGCGAGGATCATGAATATATAGTTGTGGATACACCGGGAGTTGGCGATTTGTTTTTACGATGGGCTTGTGGTCAAACGATAACTCAAGCATTAGCATCTCGGTATTCAACAGTAATCGTTAATTTAATAGACACAGAAGCGTGCGTTGAGCCAGACGTATTCGCTGCAAATATAAAACAGGCTCATACGATTATGCAAAAAAGTGGACTTCCATTAATCATAGCCATGAATAAGGTAACCACTGAGATTCTACGCATTATATACCATGATTGTGTGTTGATCAGACTGAAAATGTATTTCATATTTTATATCTTGATTTCAGGTTGATGTTGTTGATCACAATTTTGCGATTGAGTGGTTGGATGACGTAGACGCCTTCAGGGAAGCGCTCAATTCTGTTGAACAAAATAATGAAACTTACTCATCTCGTACTCTATCCCCAGTATTTGAATCCATTAGTCGGAATTCTGGAATCTGTGGAATATCAGCGCACACAAGTGACGGCATTCCGATACTGCTTGAACTTCTACACCGAACTTGATGAAGATATATGAAATTGAATTGGCTATCTTTATTATCAAATTCAACGGGTCTGTTGATATGTCTCATCCGGTTGGTTGATACAATATAATCACATATAATGGATCGCCTATCGTTATATCTAGTTGAACGATTTGTTTTGATCGGAAACTCATGGAGTAGACAGATTCAGTCATAAATTCCAGTATCGATTATATTCCACTATAAATTATATGAATTTGTTCGATCTGGAAGGTAGCATCTATGAAAAAAAAGTGTGATGACAATATCAAACATGACAGTCAACGGTGTAACAAGATTTTTGATGTGTGAATACTGAACATGTATGAAGTTTTTATACTTCACACTTAATTTCTCAGCTATTGCTTTGTTATGCGAATTTCATCAATGTATTATAATTGTAACATTTGGAATTCTGAGAATGAATAGCACTCAAATAAATATATAACTATATTGAAATTCTGTCGAAATCTTTATTGTGACAGAGAGGATTTGAATTGCATTTTGAATTTCAAAATCTCATCCGCACCGCGCGCCGCCACCACTCCTCCGCCTCCATCACCTTCATTGCTCCGTAATTTCACGTTTCGCATCATCCACTTCAACTGTTAGAGATTCCTATGACTTTCCATTGTTATGCAAAACCTCCTACACACATTTTTTTCATGTTATTTGGCTCGTTTTTATCCTCGGTCTCCTCAAAAATTAATCTTTCATTCGTGTTCTCTCATATTTTATGAAATTAATACAAATTCACGAATAACACGGCCTTCTGTTATTTTTTCATCAACTCTACTCGATTCGTTTGAATAAAAAATCGTAACATCATCGTTTGACGAAAAAATTCTCACGAAAAATGTTACTGCATGAAGTTCACAGTAGTGTAACAGAAGCCATGAAAGAAAAAGACACGCACAGTGTCTCAATACATGAAAATGTTCCGATTTTTTCAAAAAGATAGCAAAAAAACAACTGTTATCCCCAACAAGTTCGTTGAGGAAAGAACAATAGGACTTTTGAATCATAAAAGTTTCCGATGTATACTGGCCTTTAGTATATTGTTGTATGCAACTGCGCATGCTTACGCATTTCGTATTCACGATGATGAATTCTATCTCGTGTTGCACACTCGTATGCTTCTCATGAAAGTTCACCTTTGCCTTAGATGTATACAACAGACTTTATTTGTCACGAGTCGCACGAGAGCCAAATGCTTGGCCAATACACGAGATTTTGTGGACTTATTGTTTCAGTGTTGAGCATTATCAATTTCAGAAAGTTTGATTCCATTGAATCTACGATTGAAACAATATTGTCATACTGTTTTGACTTTCATCAAAAATATAACTTAATGAGTATTAGTTTTTTTCATTACTCAAAGCGTAACTCTATTCGGGAATGAATATTATTAAAGAAATAGAAATATAAGCTTTTTTTCGGTATACATTTTGTAAGGTTATGTATGATTTGTATTGGCCAGTACTTACTGTGTTAGAATTGGACAGTGGTAAATAACGCGAAGATTGTGAAACCTTCACCACATATAATTCAGAAATATTTCATTATTCATTATGAATAATAAAAGACGTCGAAGAAAAACGGTATTAGATCTGAATACGGCCGAAAGTTGTAGTCCAGAGACTAGTAATAGCAAAGGTAATGTCACCCAATCTTAGACTGTATGAAATGCGATTATCAATGAATAAACCAATTTTTTCGTTATTATTTTTAGTGAAATGCAGGAAAACGGATGGATTATTTGGGAATTCGCTAACACACTTGTTGGAGCAATATAATTCGGATAGCGAGGATGATACGCCCCGTAATGACAAGGTGGGATGTCTCAACGAACAAGTGAACGATTTTCTTAAGGTACATATTCGGATGAAACACCGCCAAAGCATTAATGGTTGACAGTTGAATGTCGTTTTTCTATATTATCTTCCCTTATCATGCAGGAAATCCAATGTATTGGCTCAGAGAATGAAGAATCGCACGATAAAAATAATGGCCATGTTTCGGGAAGTGATCCATGTCAGACAATACGTGCGCAAAAGAATATCTCCTCACGTAAGAATCAAATGATTTCAACGTTCACACATGTTTCATTTTTGCTCAATAATTGTTTACCATCTTCAACAGTATGGCAAGAATGTTTCGACGAATCAACGGGATACCCATATTATTGGCATACTGAAACTAATCAAGTTACATGGGAAATACCAGAGGAATTGAAATTAGTTCGGGATATCGATGGAGATATAGAGAAAAAATCGCCACACAAGGACCCACCGCGCAATATTTTACCATCAGGAAATCCGTGTAAATATCCAAATCATAAATTGATGAATTCTATTCCGGAAGGTATGATACCGAAGGATATTGTTGCGCGAAATAGATTCAAACAGATCAGAGATGATAGTTATCTGATGAAAAATAAGAGTGAAACAGTTTTGGATAAAAGAAAAAAATTGAAGAAAAAGGATGAAGATTCTGATGACGGCCGTATTGAGATGATAACTTCGTTTGGGAGTGATAATAGTGATTCAGATCAAAGTGATGATGGTAGAACTATGCCGAATATTGAAAGAAATATCGTCTCAAAGATGAATATGGATGATTCAGAAAATAATGCGTCTAATGGTAGCGCCTGTAACGACGAGCTAGACGAAGTACATCATCATGAAAATGAAAACATGGACGATGACGCGGATGATGATGATGATACGGATAGAGTGGCAGATGACACTATCTCAGATGACAATAACCAGTTGAAAAATAACAGCAATCAAGACAATGAATTGAAATTTTCATTAGTTCCTGGCTACGCCGACGAATCTGATAACGAAGAAAATTCTACCATAAAGAACAAAACTACTGAACCTCTATTCCCCATTACGTCATTTGATAACAATAGATCCAATGAACGACATTTTAAAATTGATCCAAACGTTGAAGAATCGGGAGGTTCAGAAACGCTCCAAGATTCAACTGAAACGCAAGGCACTGATGATACGAAAGTGCCTAACAAAATCGATGAAGTACCAAAGGCGAATAAATTTTTAGAAGATTTAGGAACATCGACAAAAGCATTTCAACGTAAAAAACGCATCGCTTTCGATGTGTCAATGAATAAAACAAAAAATTCTGAAGTGGAAAGCTTGGCGCGACTGCAATCAGAAGCTGCGAAAGAATCTATCACAATGTTGGCAGTTACTCGCGGGAATGATAGTCGTCATGGTTTGGGATTTACTACGGGAGCATCTTCTGATGATAGTGAACAAACCTCCCGCTCACCAGATCAAACAACATCACATAGCACTACATCAGCAGATGGGAAGAAAGAAGGTCCAACTGCGAAATCAATCGGATTCGTTAAAGGCGAAACACTGACTTTAACTAAAAATATCGAAGAACCTGACAAATGCACAATGAATGAGGACACGCAAACTATAATAGAGAAATTGAAATTCCTGTCAGAAGGTAGTCAATCAGCAACAGCGGTGCAAATAATGAATATTCAACTTCAAGTAATTTCCTTCTTTTATTCCACATCGTTCTGCTGCCATGATGAAATGATCTGCTACAACATCATTTTTCTATTCTATTCTCAGACATTACTGAGTGCATGGGAATCAGGGGACCTCAAGGATCGTTACTTTATCAACTGGCTTACTGGTACTAACCGAGAACTATGTCGCTTAGAAAAAGCGGCTGCACCACCTGGATGGGATTGTCAGTGGGATAGGTAAGATATTTAATGCGTAGAGAAGAAGTTTTCGCTTTACAGTTGTTCGGACAATTAAATATTTCCCTATAAATGCGTCATTCGTCATTCCTCTCTATGAAAACTAAATTTCCCTGATCATTTTTCATTAACAATCATCATTACCCGATTTTCATATCCTCCTTTATATCTCTCGATTCGAAATATATCGATGTATGTGGTATGAACATAAATTGTACCGAGCCGAGCTGCGTAGTTTGAGAAGCGAGCACCGTGTGATTATCCAGTGGTATGTAGTATACACAATTGATCCCATGTTAATTTCATGATTTATACTTTATCTTGCTGTTATAGGTCTACGAGAAGCAATCATTATTTCAGTGACTGGCGAAGGATGATACAAGCTACGGAGTCCCATTCATCGCGACTATTATTTGTTTCATAATATTTGAATCGTTATGATTTTTCGTCTCAATCGTTTCGTGGATAATATATACGTGCATTGAATTGACGATAGGGACAATATACACAGTGAACATGTATATACATATGTTCTTCACTTGAAATCCAATACAAATCATGCCAAATCTCTGACGGCCAACGCGGTTATTTGCCATATAAAATATAATTTTGATTCCCAAGCAAAGACTATGACATATTTTGATAACGAGGAAAAGCTGAAACTACTCATTTTTCAATTTTTGATTAATTAACTAGATACTTTCTGTACTTATTGGATATGAAAATATATTTTATGGCAAATAAAAATACAGGTAGGAGTCGTAATTAATTAATATGGAATTCAATAATATAATTGATTGTTATTAACAAATTTTTTTAAATGCGGGAATTTGAATCCAATACCCGGGATAAACATATATATATATAATTACATATATATGTGTGATGATGCACATGGAATTATCGTCTTCTGTTTTGTAATCTTATTAGTCTGTCCTTTGGGATTGGGGGATGCTTCTAGGTCACATAAACGGTACTATTATCGAAATGAAATCGATGGGGAGACTCGATGGAGTTATCCGGATATAATCGGTGGTGCTGAAGAGATGGAATTATGTACTACTCCACCACCGCCCGATGTAGAGGAAAAAATTGAAGACGAGGAACCGGATGTGGCATCGAATAAAAATTCGAACCAGAATCCGCAGTCACATGCACATGACGACCAATTCGGACCCAAGCATCAGCGTAATCCGAATGCAGACGAGGATCAGGGAGAAACTGACCATCAGTGTTCCACAGGTATTTCATTGATATGAGTAATCAGACTTAGCACTTCTGTTGACTCTCATTCATTCATTATTTTTATACAACATTCTGTACAGAAAAAGAACATCCATCTATCAGTAATCAAAGGGATGAATTAAAAACTGACAAAGTTGTGGATTCGCAAATATTTAGTCCAAGTCCACCACCACCACCAAGAATTTCTGGCGAAGATTTGACTAGAAATAGAAAAGAGCGCCGCGATGCCGAACGTAAAAATTCTAACATGAAAATTATCAAGAAAGAAGTAACAAAAGTTGAAACGATAAGTGAATGCAAACAGCCCAATGACCAGGGAGTCAAGATGATGACGACTGCGGAAATTATATCAAAAAATTGTGAACCAATAATGACGTCATCGCATCATTCTCATCTTTTGGCATCTAATCCTCCACACGCCGAGCCATTACCGCCGGGCGTTGATCAACCGGAAATGCCATATGCAATAACTGCAACATCAATTGAGCCATCTGTGATATTCACTGCTACAGCACCACAAACAACTGCATCAATATATGCTGCAACCATGCAAGATCCAACAAATATATCGATAATTGGCCATCATCATCCAGCACTTGTACAAAATCAACTTGTTCATTATCCTGCTTATCACTCACATCTACAAAATGTAAGTGAAAAAACTCGCTTCGAATCATTTAGATAGATAAATTTTAAATTAATCAATTCATCTTTCTTACCAGCAAGCCATAATTGCTGCTGCTAACCGACTTGCCGGTCCGGACACTGTGCAATTTATGTTGGATTATACTCGCATTTATGGGAATACTCAAGTGATTGCAAAACCGCCGGTGAAAACAAACTTAGAACCATTAGGTACAGCGTTAGATTCCTTCTATAGCGACATTGCATCACTGGAAAATCAACCTGTTGTCGATGAGAATCAACAGACAAAACATGGCGAGATAGCAACATCACTCCCGATGAAATTACATGATTCCCAGACAACGGTATTAGCATCTACTGATTTACCACAAATTTCGAATACGACTACGGATGCAACAACAAAAGATAAAAAAAAGAAAAAGGTACAAATTTTGTGGAATCCCACAATATTTTCCATTCTTAATGTGATGTTTAACCGTTGGTTTCATTTCGCAGGTGAAAATTGTTATAAGCAAAAAACAGAAACAAGTATCGAGTATGGTTGCCAAATGGAAGAAAGCGCAAAATTATGAGGGCATTAATTGAAAAAATTTTCAAACAAAATTTAGTACTCCAAATCATCTGGAGAATTGAATTTGTAGATATTGTTTGAAAATTTAAGTGAGATTTGGGCTTGCCGGCCTTCAATATTGGATACTCTTGTTTAATGGATGAATGTAATGTGAATATACGATACGGATAAATGTAGCATAATTTTCAAACGCTCACAATTCAGAAGGGTTTATAAGCCACATTGTTGTAACACCTCAATAAATATTTATTTGTATTAAAACATTTGAATAGTTGGATTCATTCCCCTGATTCAAACAGCCATGTAACGATGAATTTATGTCAATGTAAAATAACTCTGGATTATTCCGTCATTTACATTGAAACTAGATTTTCTTCTGTACTGGATCCACCATTGATATAATAAAGGTGATTAGTTGACGGAGTTATGAACTATGCATTTTTGGAAATGAAAAGAAAAGACGGTGATATTTCTTCAAATGATTTTCATTTTATTTTAAGCAACAAGTGCACTTGCTGTTGAACTTTCATATTTCCATGTTGGTGGCAGGGATCGTTTGGATTTATAATAACGTGCCAACCGGTGGATACGTGATTCAACTAAAATCAAACGGAATTTGCTGTCCTTGTCTTTGCGATTACGCTCCAAATGTTTTCGGATGGCAACTGCCTTTTTGATCAAATAATACAAATCCTCTGGTAGATCGGGAGCCAAACCCATACTCTTAACAATACGGAGAATTTTGTTTCCAGTACGGAAACGAACTTGGGCCACACCATGTGAATCACGGAGAATCACACCTGGAAATTCAATGTAAAATGAGATTTTTCGGAAGAGGAAAGAAATTAGAAAAAGGTTAATTGTGGCATGGAACCTATAGCAAATTTGACAGTATTATGATCAAGTCTGCCTCAAACACCATCCAAAATTGATTTTCTATAGCAAGTACAATTGTATCAAGCGAGATACCAGTTTCATCATCGCTTGATTGGTAACCTGCTTATCGCTTGTATCTTTTTCTAATTTGATCATACCTATTTGTGAAGGTGTGTGTCCTTTCTTGGCGAGTTTGAAGATCAAATCCTTGCAGTCATCTGGTGTGAGTTTCAACCAGGTTGGAACACTTCGTCGGTATGGAAGTGCTGATTGGGATATACCCTTGCTGAAAAATATATCAAAATTAGAAGCACATTAGGTTATGAGAAGCGATGAACGTCGACTGTCATTGTAAACACAAACAGCGTATTGGATTTAATGGAGACAGAAGAAAAAAAAAGTTGGTTTATTTGGAGTTCAACTTGTATAGGTGATCAATTAATATTTATAATAATTCACCAAAATCACAAACGACCACATGGCCGCCATGAATGGAAATGGCAGTTCGTATTAGCTCTCGTGCACGCTTAATTCCATACTTATGTTCGCAATTTATTCGAACATAGCAGGATTTGGAAAAAATCACAGAATATACATATCGGTATAAATTTTTATTCATTGGAATACAATAAAATATTTAATTTTCATACCCCGGCGCGTGCATACGACCCATCTTGATTGCTGTTTCTTCACAAAAAGACCAAACGTGTTTGACCTAGCGCCACTGTCGACCATACAGCCCAACTACTGTTGAACCAACGAGAGTGTTTCCTAGTTAGATTAGTTATTTTTTTCTCAAGGCACCCCTATTGCTTGAGTGCGCATGCGCACTCATAAATATTAGTGAAAAACTATAAAAAGTACATGCGCCGTCAATCAAGTGGGGGTAGTCGAAATCAGGGGTGATCGTCCCAACTGTGGAACATTTTCCTTAGTACGACAACACAGTGAAAATAATCAAAGAATTGTCTTCGGATTGCGATTCGACTTGGATCGCGATTTGACTACACCACATCCTATCTGTCTGCGCATGCGCTCCTCCATCAAATTTATGTATACATGCACGTACACGAATGTTTTGTTTGTAGATACGCTATCGGTAAAATAGTATTCTATGAGGGATCATACCGCTTTTTGTCTTAATTGATTGTATTTTTCTCATGGCACAATGTTAATCACCGCATACTTCCTCTCTACTTTTTTGTAATTATGGTGTTGAAACTGGATATCTAACCAATGAGTATGAAATTGGCCTCGAAAGAATCATCACATACGCGCAAGTAAGCTAGTGGTAGAAATTCAGAATAAGGTAGCCGAATCGAGTTAGATTCCGATGAGAATCCTCTGGCCAATGATACTGTAAATGTCAACTTACGTGTTGTCGAAGAAGAAACTAATGTTTTCACCAATCAAACACCATGCATTCTTGTGGATCGGAATGATGATTCGAGAATTCTTTCCATGATCATGCGCATCACCGGAAATGCAGCCTCTAAACGACGCTAGTCAATATTATTTTTCATCGTGTTTTATAGTTGATGGTACATCATTATTGACATTTTTATACGGCGTTTGTGTATCAAACAAAATAAACATAAGCAGATCATAATACTAATTGTATTTCTCAGGGGTATAAAAATTTTATTTAGTATCACAAGATGATAAAAGCACTCGCATGACATCGGAAAACCGTTTCTAGTGTCCATCTTAGAGGAAGAAATAGCGCAACGTCGCAATTTGGCGTCGCAAGTCGCGAACAGTCAAGATGTCCGGAGGTTTAGCACAGCGAGTTAGCGTACCCCTTGGCTGTCAAAATACCTGTGAAAACTGAAAAGGAACGTCATATTTGATAATATTTTTGCGGTGTATGTAAATATCATCGCATTATCCATTTGTTATGGTGTAAATTGGCAAAATCAACGAATAATTCATTATCGCTGTTACAAAGTTGAACCATTCATTTTGTTTTTTCTACTGCGGGTGCTAGTAATGAAAAGGGAAATTCATTGGAAATTAGAACGAAATATCACAAACTTTCATGAATAGTATATAAAGCGAAATTTACCATTTTTCTTATTCCTCCACATCCTGTCATTATCAATTAACATCTACAGTTTCTTGTACACGAAAATATAAAGTGAAGATCATTTTCAAGGCATAGAAAGTCGTGGGAACATCGAAAACATTTTGGAGGATAGATGAAGTCGAGAAAATATATGAATGAAAACAAAGCTTCAGTTTTTGGTTGTTGTGTATTCATTCATCGATTTTTACGCAAATAAATGATACATGTTTTCATTTATTCTTCATTACGATAATAGTATTGAATTAACATATGTTTTATTCATTCATCTATTTATTTTTCTCTTTTCATAGTAACGATACAATTACGACAGAAACGTGAATGCATATGAACCGAGTGCAATAATATGAAAAAGATCAAGAATTACATTTGAAGCCCAACTGCCATTGAGATAAAATGTCAAGTGACAGTGACCACATATCAAAACCATTGAAACGGGTGCGATGTCGAATATCCGACAGTAGTGAGAGTAGTGATGACTCAATTATTGCTCGTATCAATCGAAAACGTCGAAACCATGTATGTGAATGAGATTAATCGACTATACTGATTCAAGGATTACCACTATTATATTTTTTCATAATTTCAGAATGTCTTCAGTGATGAGAGTAGTGGCGATGATAGCGATGTTCAAAAACCAGGACTAGCCAGAAGACATCGCGTGAGTGAACCAATGTGACCAATGTACTATTGAAATATTCCGTGCGACATTAATAATTCACGACTTCTTTTCCAGAAAAGAGCTGTTAAAACTGATTTCATTGATGAGAGCAGTAATGAAAGTGGCTGTTCGTCTCAATTTGGTAAATGGAATATAACTAACATTTATTTCTAGGGAAAATTTACCTCTTACGTTGTGATTCAGTATAGATTCACGAATTGGTATCCTAAATTTCAGTAGAAAGTGACACAAGCACGGAATGGGAGTCTGATTGGAGTTCAGATTGTATTGAAGATTCGGATGATGAAGCGATTTCTACATCTAATAAAAATGCCAGACAACGTAAATCTAAAGAAACAGTGATGAAATCTTCACACAATTCTGATTCAGAGGAAAGTGATGGCCAGGGAGAAAAATGTCCGATTTGTTTATTGTCATTCCGTAAGCAAGAGATCGGCACACCGTCATCATGTGAACACTGTTTCTGCTTGATATGCATAACTGAATGGAGTAAAAATGTTAATACATGCCCGGTTGATCGGAAAGAATTCACAGCGATTCACGTCAGGACACAGCTTGGTGGAAAAGTATGATCGATAGATATTTACCGGATGACTCAAATTCATACAGATATCTTTGAATAATGGGATTCCATGCATAATTATTTCCCTTTCAGATCGTGAAATATATACCAGTGGAACCTAAAAGTAATCGCGAAGAGCATATACAAGAAGATCCTACATACTGTGAAATTTGTCATCTGTGTGATAGAGAGGATCGTATGCTATTATGTGATGGTTGTGATTTAGGTTTTCATTTAGAATGTTTAACACCGCCAATGTATCAAGTCCCCATCGAAGAATGGTACTGTCCTGAATGTTCACCAAATAATCAACAAAATCTTGCTGAATCGGTATATAAAAATTGCATTATCAAGATTCATTGAACCCAGAAATATGTCCGATACTCAATTCAGTGTCGGGGTTGATTTTATTCCAGGTGGAAATTGATTTCGATGAGATACCCGATCTGATGGCTGAAGCTAGATGCCTAGGAGTAACTTATGGACGAACACGTACTGGAGTGTCACACGAAGTTGAAATAATGGGGCGCTTTCAACATATGTACCGACAACGACTCATACCCCGTACGCGGCAAAGTGAGCGCGTACGTGCGAATATCCGTGCTGATCGTAATAGAGCACGTGAAGAATTCACCACGACAGTAACAACAGGAACAATACCAATTTTGGACCCTGAACAACCATCAACATCGTCTGGCATTGACTCTATATCAGAGAATAGTCGAAGCCGTTCCCCAAATAATGTACAGCCAAGTTTATCAAGAGCTAAACGCACTGCCAATAATAAAACAAAACTTTCAAAATCTACTAGTCGAAAGAAGAAAAGTCGCAAAATGAACAGAAAAAGTGATACAATTTTGCGCGAAGTGCGCATACGAGAACTCAATATTCATGGTGTACCAGAGGAAATTGTTACTTACGTCAAAGTTAAACAACAAACAACTAGACGGAAGCATAAGAAACGGACAGTTAAAAGGCGCAAGGTACAAATTTAATACGACATTTAAATAATTAATTGATAGCTTATTTTTTATATTAATACGATCGCCAACAACATCGGACAATTTTTGATACACGCAAGACCGAAACGGATACCCCTCCTCCCCATACGCTGATTTTTTTCTCTTTGAATCAACAGCTCGAACAATTTGAAGAAATTTAGTAAAAATAAAAAGAAAGTACAAATCATAAGTCAAGGAGGTAACGATAGTCCAGGAAAAATTATCTCAAAATAGACACATTCAGTTATGATCAACAAACGATACATACTTAATTGGCTTCCATTAATTTTGATTTTTTTTTCATCTGATTATTATAAAAAATGTATTTGTCAAATGTATAGTATCATAAAACTTGGGTCGTAAATATGCCATAATGACTGATAATTGCAATTGTTCATTTGGTAGAGTACATTGAGTAAATAAATTTGACATTGGAGTATGGTTTTTAAATCTTTTCATCCCAATCCGATAAAACGCGAACACGCAACAAACAAAACACGCAAGTCCGAATAAAGTAAACATCAATTATTTGCTTAAAAAAATGGTTCCATATCAATACATCTATGCTCTTGTTCTTTATAAATCCCGACAAAAAATTCGTAACGATAAATGAATAATAAATAATCACTATCCAACACCATGCTTATGTTCAATCATTTTCAGTCTTTTTCTTTTTTTGTTTTCTAGAAACGTAAGAGTCAATCAACTCGACGCAGTAGATATTGTCAGGTCAGGTCCTCCAGCCGGAGAACAAACACCAAAACTGTAAGAAATCGTCTAGCACTCGCGTTGGGCTTAGCCCGACGACCCAGAGGTTCTACCTCAACTATATGTTTGGCACCACCCGAGTTGAAAAGTTCAGTGCCAATTTCGAATCGATCTAGTTTAGCGAACGCTAGGTTTCGCGCTGGTATTTCTCAAGTTAATTTATTCGGCAGTAACTTAATGTTGGATTATATACCTTTAGGGTAAGTATCATTGAATCAGAATTAATTCTAATGTGATTATAGGTGTGTGTCACAGCAATACTCATTTCCGCTTGATTCTTGATCCACTGAACAGATCTGACGATGAATCAAATGAGGATGATAGTATTGACGGTGGTTCAGTTATGACTGTTCAACGAAGAAATACAGCAATATGCACGAATAGACGTCGGCTTGCATTGAAAGGCATCTCAGATACGATACATCGTAATGAATCTCAACCTATCACCGATTTGATAGGAAGTATCATAAATGATCAACAACTATGGCATTCCAAAAGAAAAGATATTACCCTCAAGGCTGATGGAACACTGCTGCTACCAACTGACAAGGCTGACAATAAAAAGAATTATGAAACAGACAGAACCATGGTTAATAATAATAATCACGTGTCAGTGAATGACAATAATATAATTATTAATCCGGTGAGTGAAAATAACCTTGGTACATCGACAATTAATTCTGCAGATATTGTCCAAGCACCAATGTACAGTCACTCACGCCCTGGCGGTGTTGGTAACCATAATGCTGATGGTGGTGGGTCATTCAGAGGTAATTACCAAGACCGAAATCGTGGTCATGGGGGTCAAGATTATGGGATGCGTGATTCATATTCGGGTGGTGGACGACCGAATTATGGTGGACCGGGTCCGCGGGACGGCTTTGGTCATGTTGATCATCGACCGCCACAAGCCGCTCTTGATTTTACTCCAAATTTTGATAATCGTCGTCGACCACCCGCACCCCTCATGCCACATTTCCGCAACCGCCCACATCAGAACTACCGCAATGACATCAATCGCCGGGGAAGATTTAATAATATGGATAGAGGTGGTCCAGTGTTCCGGCCAAATTTACCACATGGCCCGTCATTTCCGCATCCAAATAGTTTTCAAAGTACAAGTAACATCAACAGTGTGCCACCACCATCGATACCTCCATTGATACCACGACAGGTGACACAATCTGTGGGACAACCAGCGGGACAACCAGTGGCTCAACCGGTGGCTCAACCGGTGGCTCAACCAGTTGCTCAACCGGTTGTGCAACCAGTAGCACAGCCAGTGGTACAACCGGTGGTACAACCGGTGGTACAACCCGAGATAAGCGTATCGGCAACTGAGGTCGAGGTGAACGCCGGAAGAGTCCCATCCCTAATGAATGATTCCTGTACAGACGAGACATCAACAGCGCCACAATCCGAACGATTAGAAGGCGAAGAATGTGATATTTATGGTGATATCGAAACACCGAATGACAAATCTATGGATGGCCGTGAAAAATGTGGAAAAAATAATGAAAACAATGTAGAAAATGGTGGAGATCCAGTGATTGCTCTTCTACCACCACCAGTGCCGCCATCAGATTTATTGGATTATGACGATAATTCCAAAAGTGATAAAAACGATGAGAGTGGAGATGAAGATTTGGTGATTGATGATACACCGAAAGACACTGCCAACTTGGAAATAGCGGAGAATCAAACTGAGGATAAATATGATCCATTCGCAATTGGAGACAGTGACACGAATGATAGTGATGCTGGAGGAGTGTCAGTGTGTCCGCAAGGCGATGCTGCAGATCATAATATTGCGGTCGGTGGAGAATCAGTTGCCGCTAAAAGTTCATCGCCACCACCGCTAGTGCCCCCTCCGAGTCCACCAGACTTCTTATCTATGGTTGACAATGTGCACGACGACAATGATGATGATGTTGATGATGAAGAAGACGATGATCCGAAAGGCGACGACTGCCCAAATTTCTCAATCTATTCATCAGAAACGATGGACGTTGCAAGACATACGGAACAAGAATTATCACAGCAAATCGGTCCACTAGAACCCCCGCCATTACCACCTGATATCCCTGATGATGACGATATTATTGTTGCCGATGTCCAAGCTTGTGATTTATCCGAAATACCAGAACCTTCAGATCCTTATGTTGAATCATTACGTAAAGAAAGGCAAACATTAAGTAAGATCCCGCCGAAGAAAATATCAACAGATTCTCGCGGAAAAATAACATTTAAGATAGGAAATAAATTCAAACTAAAAAATCGACTAAGTTCATTGTATGATGAGCTCGATGATGCTGTTGAAATTTCAATCGCTCAGGAAAAACAGCTACAAAGTGAAAAAGTGGAACAACAAGTGAAGCAAACCGTCGGTGAATTGTTCAGTCATGATGAAAGTGCAAAACAAGAAAAGATTGACGATGCCAGCGATCGTATGGAAACGGATCGGCGTTGTAGTGTCGGTAGTAATGTGGACAATGATAACGTGCTCGAAAAATTGGATAACAAAACAGAAGAAGATTGTCGGTCAACAGTTCGTGATACTCCTATAGTTGAATCAATTCATCATGAGAAAAGTCGGAACAGTGATGAATCAGATAGTGGAACGATTGTGGAGAAGGAATCATCAACGTTGACGTTATCCAAGTCTGATGATGTTGAATCTGTAATGATTGCTGGTTCCAGTCGTGATGATGCAATTGATAATGTGCCGAATCCCGACAACGAACAGCAGGACGATGATTCAATTTATCAACATTCCCCAGAATCGATAACTGAACCAGATTTCCAATTGCAGAAAGAAATAGTTCATTGTAGTGCATCGTCAGAATTAGATGAGAAGAATGATAACCTTGACAATTGGGAATCAGATGGCGCTTATACACCATGTAAAGATGAAATGCCCATTAAAGGGAGAAGGGATGGAATAGATAAAAACAAACGAGTCGGAGTTCCAGCATTCGAAAGTGGTTTGGAACCGATAACTCCCCCAGCTAAAGACAGAATAAGCGACGATTTTGATGATGGATGTAGAACCCCAATTGAATATGCTGGATTAGGCACTGAAGCAATTTCCGAGACGGATGAAGCAATAAATTTTGAAGAAGAATTGACGCTTTCAGGTGGTATATGTAAAGAGAAGGATATAGAAGATGGCGAAATTATGGATGAAAATAAATTGGGGAACAAAAAGCAGTTAGAGAAATTGTCTGATAATGATGATACAAATACTCGTAAGAAGAAAAAGGAAAAACGCGAAAAGTGCAAACAAATTGGTGAAAAAAATAAGGAAAACATCTCCTCTGACAATCAAGTGGCATGGAAAAAAATATCCAAGAGCACAAAGGAACGTCAGTATCGTGAGAAAGGCAAACGCCTCGGATCACGAGAGAAAGATAAGGATCCATCTGAGAAATCAAAGGACAAAAATAAATATAGAGAAAAAAGTAAAGAAAAGAGTCGAAAGAAAATTAAGGAAACGACCGATAGAAAAAAAGAGAAGCGGAAAGAGTTGCCGCGTTATGATGTGAGGAAAATAGTTGCGGAGAAACCGACAAGACCGCGTAAAGATGAGTATGGACGTGATATTCGTGATATATCACATAGTTTATCACGTAGTAGGAGTCCAGTTCGACAAACCAAACGATCACATTCACGTGAGCCACGTGTGAGTCGTTCGTTCTCACCGCGGATGCATTCTCGCAGTCGATCGTGGTCACGACGTTTGGCACGGTCATGGTCGCGTAATCGACTCTCACCTGCGCACAAACGATCAGCATCACGATCACGAAGGAAATCACCTCAGCGCGACAGACGTTCGTTATCACGAAGACGTTCGCGATCAATTACAAATCGTCGCACTCGAAGATCAATGTCAAACCAACGTCAACGTAGGAAGCGATCAATGTCTCGAAAACGCCGCACACGTTCGCGATCATATACACCGTCGCGATCTAGATCGAAATTACGGTCGCGGACTCGTTCGAGAACCCGTTCACGATCACGTGATGTGAAAACTAAAGATAAATCAAAGAAACATAAATCACGAAGTCGTTCCAAAAAGCGAAAGCGATCTCGCACTAAAAGTCCACCACCTCGTAAGGCCACATCGAAAACACGAAGTAAAAAACGAGCGAAACGTAAAGCTCCCCCACCAACTTCAAATATTCATTCAATTGTTATGCGATCTCGATCACGGTCACGTGAGAGATCTTATTCACGTGACAGGAATCGTTCCAGGAACTGGAGTAAATCGAACGAGAAGACCGGTGAACGTGGCGCATTTGCTGTTAGAGAAAGCAATAGAGATCAGCAACCGGCATCTGGTCAGACAACTGGATGGAGTGCTCAATGGACACCTTCGTGGTCGAGATCACGGTCGCGCACGCCAACAGGTGGAAATCGGCAACATGAAGAACATCTTTTGGAATCGCGCGGATGGTCTCCAGGTTCACTTATGGGATTGACCACCGCATCAGCATCGGCTCTACCACCGTCTTCACCGCCATCACAATCATCTGCCGTCATGACGTCAACAAATGTCACAGGAATTGGAGGCAATAATGAACCACTTGATGATGTTACATCGCCCAAAAACTTAACGGTTATCTTACGCAATAAAGATGCAATTAAGAATAAAAAACGGAAAGAAAAGCGAGCAAAGGAGAGGAAGAAATCACGAGAATCCGAACGCCGTAAAACAAGTAATAAAAGGAACCGCACACCACCACCGTCCAAAGAAGTTTTTGCGAGCGGTGATAATATATTGGTTAGTGTTTGTTTCAATAATGAAAATGCCACCGGTCAATTGAATAATGCATCAAATCATTTGAACGAAAGTACGCCATCATTGACAACAACGAAACGACGACATCGCGAACCAATTCAATCGGAATCATCGAAGAAGCCAAAGAAAGATAAATCCAAAGACAAAAGATCAAAGTCTCCGAAGATTAATAAACGGGATAGGAAAAGGAAATCAAAGGCAGCTGAAATAGCAGCAAGTAAAAAACCAGTCGCTGTTATTGATTTAGACCAATCACCATTTCGAGAACAGACACCGTCGCCACGCGATGTGATTGTTCTTAGCGATGACGATCAAGATGACGATCACAATAATAACCATCACAATATGAATATAAATAATAATGGAAACAATAATAATAATGGCACTGGGGCCAATAACAGTAATAACGGCAACCCCAATAATGATGGTAATAATATGAATCAAATTAATAGTATTGACGACGATGAAGATGATGACGAGGACAATGGTAGTAGCGATATTCGAATTTTGGGCATATCCACATTATCTGAACAGCAGATGCGAATGACTTCATCCGCAGTACAACAACACATTCAATTGCAACTATTACACCAACAGCAAGCAGAACAACAGCAGCAACAGCAATGTGGCAAAATTCCAAACCAAGATGACGAAAAAGAATTGCAACAACAAGATCAACAGCAGTTACAACACAAATTACATTTGCAACAGCGTTGTTCGTTATCATCGGACATGGAACAATTCATAGCACAAGGACCAAAAACACCACCTGAGCCCCAAGTTAAATTTTCGATCAACAAACAGCCAAGTAACTTACGTCCAGCATCGATGATGCATCCATTATTTGATGGTGATGAAGATGACGAAGATGACATAGAGGGTGATGATGACGACGATGATGATGATGATGACGACGATGACCGAGGCAATGTTGAAAATAATGTAGATGATGATGGAAGTAATAAGTGTGTACAGGGGACGGCTGTTGAAGGCTCAAGGGATTCAAATATCAAACACTCAAGTAAAGATAAGGGAGAACGGGAGGAAAATGATATGGAGGATGATGAAGATCGTCATGATGTAGAAGGAGAGGAGGACGATAATGAAGATATAGATGAAGAGGATGACGATAACGACTTACAGAGATCTGAAGGACAAAAACAAACGTTGGAAAGTGACGGAATGTCCAAAGAAGATCATAAAAAATTACGCAGCTCCGACGACCCAGAAGGCGGAATTAAAATAGGTCCGAATACTCCACCAGAGCCACCAATGTCACCGTTCACATCACCTGATGCATACGATCCATTTGATCCGACAAAGTCTCGATCACCATCGCCCAGTCCGATGGATGGTACTATGAGTAATGATCAAAAGCACTGTGAGAGTACTGGGACGTCTCTCACATCGATGAAAGATGTCACGCCAAATGTGAGCAATGAGAAAGCTGATTCTGACAAACCAAAAGTGATATCTATGCTTACGATCAAACATGCCATATCACCAGATAAAGATGGTAATTTGGGTATAGGTGATTCAAACAAAATAATGGATAATCAAACATCAAAGGAGCAAATGAGCCAATGTGTTGTTTCGTCCTCAAATGCTAATTCATTTGCTACTATAAATCCTGTTTTGGCGACAGTTGCGGCTGCTGTACAACGGAGTGGTATATTCAGTGTTAATAATCCGACTGGTTTTAGTGTACAAAGGAGTCTCGCTCAGGCGAATCACATCGCAACAGGAACACAAATTACCAAACGAACAGGTGATCGAGCTCCTCAGCTCACTAATTTGTTCATGAATTCAGTGAAGAATTTACCTATAAATATGCGTAGCGGTAAACCAGTCTCAAATAGGAATAGTTCATTAATGCCCCAAAATGGTGGTGAATCATTGGAAACAATGAATGAGCCAACCACAATTGATACATCATCACCATATTCTCCTGGATCAAGTCTGAGTGATGGTATTTTCGATCCACCTAGCCCAGGCCGAAATCATCACAGTCCATCAAGACCACCTGGCCCATCAGGTAGTAATATATCGAATATAATGAAAAATAGTAGCGGTAATAATAGCGGAAATACGTCGAAGAATGTACGAAGCTCAAGCGATAAAAAGGATGCTTTCGATGCGCTATTCGGATCTCCACCACTGATGAAAACGACAAGTGCAGGCAGCAAGCTACGCATGAAAAAACCTATTGTCAAAAATAAGAAAGTTTCAAATTCAAAGATTGGGGTACGCATGGACGAAAACCAATTACAAATATTAGATGATTTACCGAGTTCAGCAGTGGAGATGCAAGTGAAAGACAAATTTTTGAAAAAATTGAACCGTCAGGAGCGTGTCGTCGAAGAAGTCAAGCTTGTATTAAAGCCACATTATACTAAAAAACATGTAACAAAAGAGGAGTACAAGGATATAATGCGAAAAGCTGTGCCGAAGGTAAATCTGCACATAAACTCCGATGATCATAATTTATGCATAGCATAGCAATGTACGAACGTCCATTTCAGAATAATTCAATACTAACTTCCAATATTATTTGTTGCATTCACACTAGATATGTCACAACAGAACAGGAGAAATAAATCCGAAAAAGATTGCTCAGCTTATAGAGGCGTACGTAAAAAGGTGTAGGAGTAATAAACGGAAAGGAGCATCTGGAGGTGTCACGAATAATGCAGTGAAAACTTCGCGACCACCGTGAGTTGATCAATTAAGATGGGAAGGTTGTTTTTATTCTAACTTTAATAAACATTGTATATATTCAAATTTGTTACAGGAAAAATCCTTGGAGTTGATCAACAATGTTCAAAGCAAAATTGTTCAATCGATGGTGAATCCATCTCACGATTCAACCAAACCTAAATATAAAGATCAATCACAAAGAATTGAAGGAAACGATAAGAGTCGGTAGATGTGTATTTGAATCAATTGTTTATGTTTGTCATGTGGAGCAATATTGTATCGTGTGTAAATATTCAAATAATTGTATTGGGGCGCAATATTTGTATTTATCTTGGACTATAGCCTGTGCGCTGATGTTTAATTAATATGAGAAATACCGTGACATTGCTATATAGATTTTATTATTATAGACGTCAAAAAAATGACACTGATGTCAATTGTCAATTCATTTGACATCGAAAGGAAGAAAAAATGATAACAGCAAACGCCACAGTATGAAAGAAGAAAAACCAATAATATCTCCTCAGCTATTTCCATTAATATTATTAAATTGTCCATAAATGGAAAAAAAATACGGATGCGAATAAAAAAAAAATAAAATGCGCAGTATTATATATATATGCCCCTCCGAAGACTACTCATTTGAAGAGGAATGCTCAACCATATGAATGCGTGTATGCATGTATATGCATATACATGTATTCGCAGGTAGTACATATATATATGTATATCATACATATGTTAGATCAATGCAATGGATAAAGAAGTCATTGCGACCAATGGGATGTTCCTGTAATAATTCATTAATCTATAGTGTATCATAAGAAATTTTGCATCACCCGTCCTCCACTCCCTACCCCCTTCATTCGAGTAGCAGAATTCATTTTACTTTATTGTATTATTACTTGCGATCAGTGTAGAGAACTGATAATAAATTATTGCATAAAATTATACGATGGTCCTCAATGAGTAAACACCTGTGGTATTTATATGTATACATATATATTTATATATGCACTGATTCTCATACATGTAAACATGGTGAATAGAGAGCATATTCGATGGCATTGATGGCACAACTCGAGGAATTTTCGCAATGTTGAGTAGAACAGAGGGGGCTGATTTGATATTATTATTGAGCATTGAACGACAATAAACACGAATAATTCATTTTACGCTGGTTACGTGACATTATAGATGCGCAAATGTATGATATCGACTGTATATCTATTTGCAGATGTATATTGCATGTATATGGTATGTGCCCACGATAGTAATGTACAGTTTACGTATGGTGGGTTTAGATACTATACACGGGCATTTTAGTATGTGATCATTGATACTGCATCACACGTACAGAGGTGCGACACACAGTTTTATTTACCTCATTATTATTAAACTTTGTTCGCCATTGTTGATTTGCGATGTTTAAATTCTTATGTTTAACGTTGAATAACCTAAATAATATTGATTGTTGACTGAAATTTTATGTTAGAAGATGCACGTGGATGGTGATACAAAGTTTATTGTGCCACTAACCATCAAAACAAATTGGAATTTGATTGACACAGAACATTTGTCAGTTGCAACGGTCATTCAGAATTGTTGGGGTTATTGTTATTGTCATTGAGCCATCGCTGCTCTTATGGTTGATATATATTATTTTCGTTTAATATAACGTATTGTGTGCGTAATATAATATGTAGCAGAGGATGGATGTATTTATTTGTATATATGTCGTGTATGATTTTAGCAAATGGCCGACAACTGGACACGAAGTGTTATTTGCCGGTGAGGAATCATTCAGTTTGATAACCGATCTTTAACAATGAGAATTACTAATTGTACTTATAAATTTTGGTTTCAAGTTATTATAAGAATGGCTTGTGTCGTGAGGGAGATGACTGCAGCTATCGACACGCAGGACCGCAGGCAATAGCTTCTAGTTCTGGTGCAACATCTAATGAAGCTGATATGATTACTGATGTGATCAATGATGAGGCAGATAATATTTCATCTAATGGTTCATCGATAGTGGGTTGTCGTTTCTTCAAATGGGGTACATGTAAATTCGGTAATCGTTGTCGATTTGGCCATGGCTTAACGGGACGCGGAACACCTTCGGAGAATGATTCACAACAACGAGAGGTTCTGAAGAAAAAGCGACTTAATATTAATTCTGCTGCCACTACATCTACACATGCTGCCCATTCCTCATCCATGTCTCACATAGCTCCTTCTGGGTCATCAAAAAAAATGTACGTATTTACAATTTGGTTATGTTTCTTCTTAGTTTTGGGGAAGATTTGTTTTAGTTAATTTGGTTTTTATGCCTTTTATATAGGAAACGAACAAATTATGAACCCGATGAGTGGGTCAAAGCGCCAGAATTTGTGCCATTTTCAACGGTACCCAGTGAAAATTCAAATTTAGATTTCGATATGGCGTCGTTGTCTGGTCGAACAATTCCACAATCATATGCAAGAGCTGTAAATAGTTTGGGCCAATCATCAAATCCCGCATCTGAGCCCCTGTGTCCAGATGCTGAAGCAAATGGTATATGCAAACAACTTGATTGTCGTTATTTACATGGCGATATATGTGATATGTGTGGTCGTGCAGCGCTACATCCCTATAATAAGCAGCAGAGTCAACAACACACAAGTGTAATTATATTCTAACCACTAAAACATTTTAGTACGTTTATCTATCTTCATAATTCATTTCAGGAATGTGTTAAGCAACATGAGGCTGATATGGAATTGTCGTTCGCCGTACAGCGAAGTAGAGATAAGACTTGCGGTGTTTGTTTTGAAATTGTGATGGAGAAGTCATCACGTGAACAGAGATTCGGAATACTGCCAAATTGCAATCATTGTTTTTGCTTGAGTTGTATCAGAAAATGGCGACAAGCAAAACAATTCGATAATAAAATAATCCGTTCCTGCCCTGAATGCCGTGTTACCTCAGATTTTGTATGCCCCAGTACGTACTGGGTTGATACAAAAGAAGAGAAGGAGAAGCTCATTGTTGAGTACAAAGTTGCACTAAGGTAATGAATAGTGTCCACATTCTCATAATTCATTATTCAACTTTTCGATATACGATGGAGAAATACTGATAACATGTTGAATTACTGTTTCGGTTCCAGCTTGAAGGATTGCAAATATTTCAACAAGGGTCAAGGAAAATGTCCATTCGGCAATAAATGCTTCTATCTTCATGCTCTACCGGACGGAACCAAAACCGATGTCGGACCGCCAGCTCGTCAAAGCGCTGATGGTGATCGTGACATGGAGTTTCTACAAGTAAGTTTGCATTTCATTGGAATAAATTTATACAGAATAGCATTTGGAAATTATTTAACGCGGATCATCTTGATTTTCTAAGCAGCAACTTATACTGTGGAGTTTCTTCGAGGACAGAGACAGCCGTTGGTTCTTCATGGACGATCATGATGATGTTGTTGTCTTATTTTCCGATTCAGACGATTCAGATTGGTCACGATATGGTTCACATGATTAATACCTTATGTCTTTTCACAATTCCGCGCGTAAAACAATGCAAACCACCATAGATACGATAATTTCATCAGATAGTATAGTTTATCATGGCATTCGGATTTTTTGAATTTCTTATATTAGTATTTGTTTTTTTTGTAAGTTTTTATTTTTGACAAATGTCATTGAATCAATGTCTATTTCGTAATGATAAGAAAAATGATTCGCTTATCGCAAGCCAATTTGCCAATAGTCACATACGGATCGTTAAAATACGTCGTTCATTAATTATCTAATTAGATCAAATATAAATAACAAAATTCTATAGTAAAATATTAGAAGAAAATATTACGTGTCACCCAGATGTATTTTTTTTTTTTTTTGAGTTTGTGTGCGTGTGTGCGTGCAATGCTGGAAAATGCGATAGACAGTAGTGGGTCGTTGTTATTTTTGTCGATGTTAAATTTACTCTAGGGAACAGCTAAATGTTGGATATTAGATATAAGATCTATATTTAAATTTGCTCACTCACATTGATGCCGTAATTATCCGCAATTTTCCATTTTTCAAATTTAGTTTTCCTTGTATTCTCATGTTGCTCAAATTTATTGTGAATCAACCGAAGTAATGGAATAGGCATCAGTAAAAGGGAGAAAAAATTGAATTCTCATTTCAATTCCAATTAAAAATATATTTTTGTTATAAAAAAAAATCAATACATATGTAACGTAGGAAATAAGGAGTAATAATAGCAATCATACAATCATTATATTTCGCTTATGCAATGGGGTATGGTGAAATAATTGCGTTAAAAAGAAAAATACAAAGTAACACTGGGGGATCATTCAATATTTTACTAAGTAAGAATATAACGCTTTCAAATATATATTGTGGGGTGATCCTTATTCTGGAAATGTTCGAATTGTTTTCCACGATGGTCTTAAATCAGTTCCAAATATATAAAAAAAAATTCATGCCAAATTACAGCTCTTAATTTTAATATTAACCCCTCCCCCGATAGCTCAAGTTTTAGAAAGAAATAACATTGAGAAAGTTCTGCTGTTACTTTGGAATTATTAACCTTCTGAACCAAGAAGCAGATCATGTCGACAAATGATAATTCTCATGGAAAATTTAACGCTCTACAAAAAAGGTCTCTTAAGATTTTCTGCTAACTTGACTGGATTGAAAGTTATTTGAAGTTAAAATCAAAGCTAATTCATTTTGTGGTTTTTTTCGTTTTTACCGTTATTTAATGATTTTAAAATTAAAAACGAGTTATAATTTATATTTTAAACGACTTTTTTTACCTTGCTGTATGCTCTAAAAAAAATTATTAATGAATTGATTAAAATTTCAATGACTTGAAAAAAATACCATTATTATCCTTTTTTTTTAATCATAGATACTTTCATGAAGTTGTTACATTTGTTTTTTTTAACACATCAGGAAACATTTGACGATAATCTTTAACCAATTGTAATACAAATTGCATTTGTTTCTCATCCTTGGTATAGCGTTTACAAAAATCTTGGACTAGTTTCACTCCTCTTTCAGCACAGTCATTCACAACCGATAGTTTTTCGACAAACCGTAATGCAGTTTTGTAGCATTCATTTTCAGCCCATTCAGAAGGATGAATTTGTAAAAATTCTGTTTGTAACTCACATGTTTCAAAAAATTTGATTGATTCAGGAGTTACAAAAAAATCGATATCGTTGTTCAATAAATCGTTGATATTCTTGGTCCCAGTCAAGTTAGCGAAAAATCATAAGAGACCTTTTTCATAGAGCACTAAATTTGCCATAAGAATTATCATTTGTCGACATGATCTGTTTCTTGGTTCAGGAGGTTAATAATTCCAAAGTAACAGCAGAACTTTCTTAATGTTATTTCTTTTTGAAACTTCAGCTATGGGGGGGGGG
>JABMBR010000402.1:0-32757 GCA_018881525.1 Meteorus sp. PSUC_FEM 10030008
AATTATATATAGTAGCACAACTCTCTCAAGATGTAACATCAGCTTGTATATATGTACTAACGTAATGATGGTTTTGCTCTCTTGAGACGGGATATGCGGCGCGTATAGTGACCGTGTTGGACATGCGGTGAACCACAGCGGCGTGGCGGCCCCCGGCCCATCTCGTCAATGATGTGTATATGCACTCCCTAAGGGACGTAAAGAATCAGACTGATGAGAAGAGTCTGCTTGATGATACTCTCTACCACAAAGAGATACCAAACATCGCATCAGACTTCAATGATGATGATTTCAATTAATTCCTTTTTTCTCTACTCTTCTCATCGATCTATTATTGTTTGTTTTATCTCGTCCGCTTTTCCTTATCTAATTTTAACAATATTTTCTTGCAACTCTGTCGCGACATGACACGTGTTTAAAAATGTCATCGCTTTTATGGTGAATGGAAGAAAAAAGATTGGCAATTCTTTGTGTTGCAGAACGGGTTTATGTCGGTATATTTTTTTGCTAGTTGTTCTGTCAATCGGGGAAATATTAGAATTTCATTTTAATTGTAGATTTGTATCGGTAGTGATATTTGTTGAAGTAAGAGTAACATTGTAAGGATAATTCAATTTGTGACGTAGTTTTTTCACATTGGAGTATAAAGAAAATATTTTGACGTCGTTAATGTTGAAAATTTTATAACAGACTTGCGAATAAAAAATATCATTCAATTTCAGATATGATTTGTATTGGTAAATTTTAATGACATCACTAATAAATTAAGCCTGAACGTAAATATCGATGATGCCAATTAAATTTTTCCCTCCGCATTATCATCTGTTCATTTCCATTTGGATTTCTTGTTCTAGTCTTACCAATTCGAACGATATTTCTTCGTAATACTGTCACGACATGACATGTGTTTAAATATGTTATCTCATTTATATGTTCGATGGAGAAGAAAAAAAAAAATTAAAGACAAAAGAAATAAAACAAATTTATTCAATCATTCTAGACTTTGTTATATGATGATGATGGTGATGATGATGATAATATGATGGATCTAAAAGATTTGCTCGTTGGATATGTCCACGCAAATATGTATCTGAATTATATATCAAGATAGATCGATAGCTATTGGCAGTATAAGTGACGTGTATAATTCATTCAAAGTCTGTCTAACTCTCTCCATCATCAATTTATATATGAAGCACAAGTATATACAACGGATATATTCACATACACAACAGTAAACCTCGTTGTATTTCTCTTGTTGTTCCGTGCGCGTTTGTGTTCACTCTGTGTCAACGTTGTACTGTACACAAAAGGAGCTGCCTACTTATCGGTGCGGTACAAAGTGAACCGACATTTGCAAACGCGAGATAACAATAATTAATAACTCGATGGTGGTTTATCGAGTACGCAACAATTTCATATGAATAATATTGAATTTTTCAAACAAGTTTCCCATATTTTCTATGTTTTTTTCGTTGTATGAATATTTACACACACGTGGCTGCGATGATTTTATTACACTCCAAAGAATTACGCTGGTTAACAAAATTTTGACTCTTCAGTCACAAAAAAACTGGATGTGACTGAAGCGAAATTATATTTTTTTTTTGTAGAGAAGACATAGCAACTGTAACAAAAATTATCACTAAATTTGCGTGAAAAAATTAGTGTTCACCAGTGTTATGTAGGTATATGTAATGATAATAAAGAGAGATATGAAGCAACGGAGAAATGGTTGAGACGGAGTGGTAGTTGTAGTTTAGAGGTAAAGAAAGATCCGGACGCTTGACGTAGATTATGATGAATTTCACGTTCACTGCAGTTCATGGTTGAGAGAGCAAATCACAGGAAATTAATGATTCGAGAGGGATATATGTATGTATATAACTGATAATTCGTGCGGAGGCGAACATCATCTTTATTGTGCAGTCGAGACTACTGAAAGAGCAAATCATCGATGATCGTGTTCCGTTATTTATCAGGACTTTTCCGGGTTCACGTGTCTATTACTCCGACAGATCGGAATGAAATGCTACTGTGTGAAAATACGCACTTTTATCATTTTTTTAATTTGTGGGAAATAACAATTGGCAATTATTTATTGAGAAATGAGACAATTTTGATATTCATGTTTTATATAGGCAGTTTCAATTGTGGAAGTTATAATTACAATCGAAAATGTGATGATGCGATGAAATTTCGATGTTGCTGAATTTTAATTGAATATCATGAAAATTAGTAAGCGATTTTTTTCCCACCGATGTCGATCCCGACCATCTTAAACTTTATTTAAACTGAGTATATAATTTCGTATGTGATAATTACGTGCAAATTTCGGAGGATAATACAAGGATGTTTCTGGAATTAACAATGAGGTTTGTTATTCTAGATGAATTCTTGTTCGCGATTTTATTTTGTGAATATATTGAGATTTATGAATAATGTCAAAAAATATGAAAATATATTTTATGGTTGAAAATTGAACTTTGGAAAAAAAAAAAATTTAGAGTTATTATAGCCTTTGTATTATTTATCAATCATTCTCTTCACTTTTCATAGCGCAATTGCTCTATTCGCAATCGTATTTCGCTTGGCAGGGGGTCTTTGATTCAAGTTAAAGTATATATATCAGCAATAAATATATACCGTTGCCAACCGTGAAGAAATATTTAATTTACAAGCTATTGTAGTTACACCGGGGGAGTTGCGTCCGGAGAAAAAAAATTTTTCTTTTCAACACCGACGACTACCATGGGAAAATTAAGATTGGTGCAAGTGTGAACTATATGAAAAGAAATAACCCTTTGATTTTTCATGTGGTAAGAGTAAAAAAAAATTGTTGGAAAAAAAAATGATGGGTCTGATATTGACAGTCATAATTTTTTTCTACAACTCTGTTCCATCATTCATGGAATTATAGAGATTGATACTCAGTCTTTTCTATTTTTCAATGCCATAATTCATATTATTAGAATTTTTTCTAATAACTCAATAATTAACTGCAACAGGTCATTATCCACTGAAATGATAATTCGAAAGTCTACTCGATTCATTATCGAAAGTAAATAACAGGGTCCATGGAAAAATTTTATTAATCCCGATTGATTTTTTGAAAAATGTCATCATTAAACCATTTTTCAGTTCATGATCGCAGTATTCCCACCAATTCAATAAACTAAAAATAAAAAATGATCATAACAATTTTGCAGTGCGAATTTTTAAATCCAGGACTCTTCAAATGATCAATCATTAAATTGACGTCAATGAAAAAACACTGAGAATCTTTCACCAACATCGGAATGTCAGTTCGAATAACAATCACAATCTGTAATTCCAATCTGGAATTTTTCCCAGTGTCCAACACTTGCCAAGTTGCACAAACCTAATAAATATTATGACGAGTGAAACTGCTGGTTCGTTGAAGCAGAGAGTTGAGTATATAAATGCACATCGTTCAGCAACTTTATGCTCATCAAAAAAATTCCTCCCATTCATTTTTTTTTCCCTCTCGTTGTGATATTAAAAGCACCAGGTGAATAAACTCGCGCACATCAACTTCATATACATATACATACATATACATATATATTAAGACGTTATAATTGCGATCCATGAGTCTCAGATAAAATCTTCACAGCTCATTGAATCCAATTACTTAGCCCAAATTAAAATTCATTGAATGATGTCGCTCGTTACACACCTAGTAATTTAATTAAATTATCATCATTTTTTCAATCTCTTGTTCACACAAACACAGACGAACACAATATCCATACATACATTTATCTTTCACACCTACCTTCATTTTCTATTTTTTCATTTCCTTCTTGCAGTCACCCAGCTCACGCAGTTAAAAAGGCTCTCGTGTCACGACGATACTTATCCACGTATACCTTTTTGTTCCAGTCTCCTGTCT
Source organism: Meteorus sp. PSUC_FEM 10030008 (assembly GCA_018881525.1). Lineage (NCBI taxonomy): Eukaryota > Metazoa > Arthropoda > Insecta > Hymenoptera > Braconidae > Meteorus > Meteorus sp. PSUC_FEM 10030008. The sequence goes on from JABMBR010000402.1 coordinate 3,917, forward strand.
GTGTTCTTCTAATGACACTCCATGCAGCAGTCGCGTCTCTCATCTCTCATCTCATCTGAGATCGGACTGAAACACGAGAGGGAGGAGTCGTTGAGCAAACCATCAGGAGTGTTGAAACAAAAAAAAAATCACGACGATGATGTCTAATATGATCTCATATTACACAGTGTGCTCATGACCAGAATATATTTTTCTACATTCATAGCACGTGCTACTGAATATTCCCCTGATACCCCAGGTCTCTTTTGTGAATTTGTGTGTGTTTCACCTCGACATTGTTCGCAATATAACCAACACCCTTTTAAAATGTATATGAGGATTAATGACAATGCCCACAAGTGATTACGACAGATGTGTAACGCCCGGCGCCCTCTTTTAAATGCATACACACTTTAGCACCCCTCTTGCTCGGTCCTTTATATATAAATATACAGAATGCTAAGTTTGTACATTGGTTTATAGAACGATGAAAAGAAGGCGAGCGAATTTATTTGAGGTTGTTCTGTTGGCGCGCGTGCTTCAGCCCCCTGGCGCTTTATTCAACGACTCTCAACACGTTATACAGGTGTACAAGGATATATGTGTGTGTATATATATATGGTAAAAATTCAAGTGCATCCAGATGCGTCGTATGATTTGGACCGAGTTGCTGACATAAAAGTGCAAACATCGGGGCTTATCTAAATAAAAATCCTTTCTTCAGGTTTTATCTTCTTTTTTTTCCTCTTCAATTATTATTCTCTTGGTGTTTTTTCAATGTACAGATGGAGCACACATGTTTGGGAAAATATGATGGGAAAAAAAGTGAGTGTGAATTCGTTATTAAATTCAACGGTGTCATTTTATTGAATTGATTTGATAATTCAGAGGTGGATTTTATTGATTAGAGTGAGGGTTCATTGTCTAGTGTGACTAAGCATCCTCGGTATGATTAGATGTGAATAGAGTTTCTAGGCAAGAAAATTTTTGGGTAGGTTTCTATTCTGCGGCCGGAAATGTACTGATGTGTAGATATTCAGTGATGGAGGTGTAGGAAAAATTCCAGTGATGTGTGGAATGGTCGTTAAGGAAATATTTGGTCATTGTCGGACAGTTGGATTCATAAATTTACTATAAAAAAGGATAAATGTCTACATCATTGAAAATTGATACATATCAAATTTTATTTTATAGAACACGATAAAATTTAGCAAGTCCATTTCGGAGAAAAGATCAGGATCCCTCAATATTTTTTTTCCTGACTCAAAAAAACGAAATTTGTAATTTTTCTCAACAACAAATTAACTGCGATATAACCTGCAAATATCTTCCTTTCTTTTTTCTCAACCCCAAACATTGAAATTACACCATATCATCTCCATCATCCTCCAAAAAAAATTTCCTCTCGCACAATAAAAATTGATTGTACTGATACCAAGGATTATTTTACTCCTCAAAGGAAATTAAGATATCACAACGTGTATTATTATAAAAGTGAAGTTTCGCAAGAGGAAAGAAAGAACACGAAAGTGTTCGCCACGCTAACGAGAATCGTCCGCAACACCTTCTCCTTATCCTTATCGTACGGTGTGACTGTACATATACCGTTATAATTCCTCCCCAAGCGACACGACCAACTCTGAGCGTTAATTATCGCACACACAACCATACACACACTTAACCAATATTCAATACACACCTTCTTCTTTCTGATCTGTTTATTTATATTATTTTTTGTTCATTTATTCTCACGTCGTTTACACGCTCGTTCAAGCGAGAAACATTGCTCTCCCACCGGATTTTAACCATCGATATCACTACATAACCACCATATACAAATATATTATTTACTCCAATTCACCTTTCTCCAACAGTTCGATTAATAAACAACTGAATAATGTACCTTCACTCTTGCATGTTAATTGTTTCCGGCTGACGAATATTAATCGTTCATACAAGTCTTGATACAATAAATAAAAGCAATGGCTACTTTTATTGTTTCGTCTTCACGTTTCGTATTATTCCCATTCGGCTTCACATGCCACAACTCTTTGATCATATTGGTATACAGCCATGTGTACACATAAAATCCATGACATTGGCTATTCATATTTTTTTGTGTTTTAATCATACGAACATGTACAACGATTGAATAAATAGAAAAGTAAAAGGACACAAAAAAAATACATGAGAATAAATTAAATAAAAATAATTCGCACTAGAGCGTGGCCATTGACGACTTTAATCCGTCCGGTTCCCACCGTATATTTAATTGCACTTGTAAGAAAAATAGTCGACTGCAACAACTTTGTATGTGTACATACAAATGACCAAGTGAAACATCTGTGTATTCACCAACTTCCGCACCAATGCAAAGACGCTCTCGCGCAGTGGCGCATCGCGGGCGTCCTCAATAAAAATAACTTAATTAATGCTTGAGGGCGCGATGAGGTAGATGAAGAAAGAGGACGAGCGATAATTGGGCGGGTCGGAATGTCTGACAGGTTGGTACTATGATTAACTCTTGGCCAATTAACTCATATTACACATTACACGTAACATGAACTCATCTTCGTTAGTGGCTACTCTTCGATATCTATGTTTGTATGAATAAGATGTGTATGTGTGGATATCAACAATGGAAATGTACAAGTAGATATAGATTGGCGGTTTTGATTGAAAAGTAGCACAGAATGTGGAATAAAATGTTCCTATTTAATAATTCATTGCCGTTGTTTATGTATATTTATGTTTCATGTTCTTTAAATTCATCCATTTCTCTTTCTTGTGATCTTTTTCTCTCATTTCGGAGATTCGGCTGACCTAGTTATCGATTATTATTATTGTAGTGTACAAACAGCACAATGAACTGCTATTTTTATTGTAGAGAAAATGAAAAAGTGAGTTGAGACGTGAATCGATTATTCTACAGCAGGATATATTGCATGGATTGGTATTGTGTCGTGCGATGGGGGATTTAGGGGATGTAGAGGGAAGGTACTGACAAGAACAGTTGAAAATAATAACTCTAGTGATGGTGAATTTTTTTTAGACGGCTTTTCTGTTTGTAACACGACAGCGAATTGGATGAATTTATGAAGACACTTCCGTAAGGGTTTTTTTTTTACAGATCACATAAACCCGAATATTTTCTTTTTGTTTTCTTCCCTGTCTAGATGAACGATATTAAAATAATTGATCGGATACTGTCAGCATTGAAAATCAAAATTATCGAGAGAAAAAAAAAGGAAACGGAAGAAAAATCGTGGATGTTCTGTATACCAAAAAATAAATTTCTCCACCGATACCTCGCTCAGTAATCGAACTCGCTTAATGTATCCGTGTACTTAAATATCTACAGGGTTATAAATAAGTATCCACACACAACAAATAAACTACTTGAGCGGTCTCGAATGTTGCGTCATAACATGTTCGCATTTCAACTCTGCTGCGAGACGTTATCGCGCCCGAATATTCATACCGAATCTAACGGATAATTTTCGCATGGTACAAACCCACAACCCACGTCAATTATTATAACCCTACGTATCTGCTCTTTATTTAACCGCCGCACATAATTTCCCTGTGTTCCATCGCGGAGATAAAAGAGAAAGAGATTATTTCTTTTTTTTTCCTGCCATTCCGTTTTATCACATTAACATTAGCAATTATTATTATTGTCATTAGTGAGTAATAAAATGAATGAGGAAAGAAATTGTTTACTGAGAATTCCATTTACTTGTATCTGTCCACGGAAATATTATTAGTGAAAAATATTATAGTTAAATGTATGCTCTTCAGAACATTTTACACATTTTATACACATGTATACATATAGTATGCATATTCTATACTGTTTGTTAGTTTGCCAATCAATTAAGCCAATAAAAATCAGGTTTACTCGACGCTTCACGGCATACGTGAAGATGACCGTTACAGGTCTTCACTGTATGTATAAATGGCGCTGGTCCCATCGCGAAAACTCTTCGAGTTTACACACTATATCTTTATACGTATGTATAAATACCTACAAATACATGTAAACTTACGGATAAACGATGAGAGGATGAGCCAGCAAGTTCCTCGCACTCTTCACATACGATATCGAACATTTGCGCATTACCTGAAAGCAGAATTATCCGCTATGACTATTTTCATTTCATGTAACAATTTCTAAATGTCGTTTAATCATTCATAAAAATATTTTATTGAATTACTAATCGCTGTTTATGTGGAATAAAAATATGTCCATCATTTTTATATGATGATAAAAAAAGAATAAAAAAATATGTCGACATTGAGGTGAAATTAATTCGATTAATAATTTATTTTTTATATTCATATATGGACCATTTCACAGCGCTTTTTACGTATCAACACTTTACACATCATCACAATTCAAAATCTCTCACCCAAATTGTTTTTTATTTGAATATCAAAATTCCTAAACGTTATTTAATCGGTCGTTAAAATATTTTATCGATACACCTCTTTTCGAATTTATACGAGACAAAAATATTCATCAATTTCAACTGACAATAAAAAATTAATAAAAAGAAAAGACATTGCCATAATTCTCAAATGAATTTTTATCTGAATATAAAAAAATAAATCACATTGTCTCGATTCATAAATTCTCCAGATAATCTTCTCCATTTTCATTCTGACAAATTTGGAAGAAATTACAACGAAAAAATTGACAAATCATAAAAATTAATTTGATTGATCAACTTTTTTTTCCTCAATTTATATTCAGATCATCATGCTCTATTATTAACACACAACACAACAACAAAATGCTCACATGTGTCTGTATAAAACCCATGCACATCGTTCTCTACTTACAGCAAAACTCATTGGCTGATGGGGTAGGAAAGAGGCGCGCTTGCGAAATAACGCACGCATTTATGCTTATTACTACCCAACTATTATTACTGAGGTATATAAGCGCCGCGCGCGGGATGCAACGGGGGACGTATAATATAACCTTATGCTCGATTATTATACAGCAATACATACATAAATATACGCACAAAGAAAGGGATTCAGTGTGAGTGAGAGAAAGATAAATTTCTCCTCGGTGCCTTACGAATTACGAGCAGGATATGTATTACGAGCCAAAACGACGCGCACAAAATGCGCGCACAGCAATTGCTACCGCGTGCCACTGATACGCAATCATAGCATTTACCGATATACATATATATACATATATATTTTACTACGTCCGCAATATGCTCTGGTGTAGTGGTGAGCACCACACACTGTCGTTCTTTTATAATGCTAATATCCACTCGAACTTTCTCACGGATTGCCTACTTTATTTATTTTTTTTTTCTTTTCCCCTTTCTTTTCTCCAGCAGTTCTGTCTCTCCACAGTGCACGCACGAGCTTGTTCATAATACTCAATATACTCATCGTCATCGATATATTATTTGTTCAACATCAACATTTCTCCGTTATGCATTAATGCTTTCCTTTCAGTATTTATATCCTGTGAGCTATTTGATAAAAATGTAGAAATATTTCAATAATGTTTCGGTTTCTTTTATAATTCACTTGTCACTTTGTAATTATTTAAATCCATATGGTCATTAACCTCCAATCTTAGAAAGAACAGTACCAGTTAATCAATGATATCTCGGCATTCCAATTGATCTGCTCATTTGAATACATCTGAATGTACCTTGGTAGTTGAGAGTAGATCGAAATGGAATGTTAGTAGGGGAGCTGTAAAATTACGTGTTACATGGTGTGATATTTTTATTGATGGAACTTTAACTTAAATATGGGTAGTGGACAACCCTCAAAATTTCCAGTTCATGTTCAAAGTGAATGAGATGTCACATAGCGAGCATTGATGGAGATAAGTTTCCCTCGTATTATACACCACATGCTACAGAGGGTTGCTCTTGAGAAATCACTAAACTACACTTGGACCAATATCCGTTTGTTTCTCTACTTCAAATGCAGCATGAGCCGAGTCCACAAAATGAACGAGGTAAAATACAGAAAAAGGTAGAGAGAAAAGAGTGAATGAGATGGATTGGTAAAAGTTTGGAGTAAAAGAGTCTCTTGCGAGCTGCAACCTGTCCAAACTTGTGTATATAGATACCACAAAGCGAAGCAAACTCTAGAGAGAAAGGAGAGGAATTAAAAAGAGAGAAGAAAAAAAAGTAAAGGAGAAAGAGGAAAGGGAAAAGAGTAATAAGAGGAAGAGAAAGAGATGGATCAGGGATGGTGGAAGTGAAATAAGGAAGCAAACCATAAGGCGATATTCTTTTGCTTGTTGGTGAGAGAAAGGGCGTCGCAAAAGAGAGGGTATATATGAGAGAGGGAAATCGTTCATTCGTACCTCAGAGAGGTCAAGGTATAACGTTACCCAGGGCTTCGACCTCGCTATATACAATTTTTTCACTCTCTCTCTTTTACTCTTTCTTATTTTTTCTCCCTCTGTCACTCCTCTCATTGCCTTCTTTCATAAATAAATACATACGAGAATGCATTCAATTATATGACGTATTGAATTTCGTTTTATTTCACTCACTCCCTTTTCCTCCTCTTTCATTAATAAATTCGATTGACGTGTTAATGATTCATTAACGATGGATTATTATTGTCGTTTGTAATAACCAAACGGTTATAATGACAGTTTTTATTGGTATTATAACGCCGGTAAAAGGCTGTGGGGCAAAATTTAGGCGCGGTTTTACGACATTCTAGCTCGGTGGAACAAAAAAAAAGAGAAATATGAAAGAATGAACAAATAAAATTGGGAAATAAAAATAATAATTATTAGTGTTGATGGTGGTATTGAAAGTGGGAGTTTTAATATGAGAACTCAAAGGTTCGTATGTGTATTTATATATGTAAACGCGGGCGCACACAAACCTGAAAGAGAACATAGTCCGGTAATTCGATGCCGGAAGAAATTTTTATAGCACTCCATCGTCGCGGTTGTCCTTCGTTGCCTTTATATATGTATGCATATCTATATGTATATTATAGTTTTGTATATATGTATGGATATGTATATGTATAATAGCAATCGAGCGCCGCAGCGGTGGATACAGAGGAATTTTTAGTGCGTCGTCAACCCTGAGGACTTTTACTTGGTTCGTAATTAAAAATGTTGGACGACAGATCGTCTAGGCATGTTTCCTTTTGCTATATAAGAGACATCGTCTTATCTCAAATCTCTCTACTGACTTTTGTATCGTGTGTAAACCTTCATTTTATTTTCCTCTCTTTTTTTTTTCTTTTTGGTTCATATTCTTCGCATTCTCATTTTTTTCTTCTCCTTCATCCTGACACACGCACACAGCTCTCGCAAAATTTTTTAGCCATCCAGTTAGATGTTATCGTGAATCAAAAGAATCGAATGAATTAATAGGAATTAATGAAGAGAAGCTAAAAATTCGGAGTTTTTTTTGTTTTTCAGTGTTTTTTAATCTGAAAATCTCTCTCTTCCTTTTCTATTTGTTCATATAAATTGGTACATTGGATGACCAATGTCTGTGTTATATCTCCATATTGGATCCCAATAAGCAAACCCGAGTTGGACCCAACTGGTCGTACACGACAGTTTCTAGTCGGGTGATTTTACCTGGTTTTTTTATTCCTCAAGTTGGATAATATTTTGTAAATCTTGTTACACATGTACCAATGCATATGTAGAAAATTGATATTCGCTGTGCATGAAATGAGAAAAAAAGAGAGCACAAAACATATAAACGAAAGAAATAAAAATAGTGGTGGTTGAAAGAGCAAACGGTGGTGCAGAGCGGGGCAAACGGGGAGTACAAAGATAAGAGGGAACACGAAAAAGTGAGAAAGAATTGAAAGAAGGATGGACTACCGACGAGTCTGGAAGGATGAAACTATATGGAAGCAAAAACAGAAACCAGTCTCACTGGCTCAAGGCTGCCTGGAACTGCTTGAGAGTGCACGAGCTCAATGTGAGAGAGTGTACCTGCTGCTACAGCGCTCGTATCTTCTTCTACGCCACAATACCATCATATCACTTTGACTGTTTCTCTTACAAATGCTCTTCTTTTTCACATTCTAATCTTCTTCACTCTTTTCTTCGTTTTTCTTCATCTGATTTTCCCTCCTCATCTGCACAATATATTCTTCTTCGTTGCCTCATTCCTGCTACCACTCGACTTCTACATAGCTACCACCTTCGTCATGTCTCCACTGCCCGCGATCTCTCGGTGTGCACACGGCTCTCAGCCCAAGTCGTTTCACGCAAATTCATCGAACGGTACCGCCTTCGAAGTTGATTAGGCTCCTTTACGATAATATCCATAACGCGCGTCGTCGTCAGGCATTTATTGACTGCTTCACAATATTCTTCAGTCCCCTTCAATTCACTTTGATCTTTCAACTCTGTAGGGCCTCGGACATATTAGAGAGCACGTTAATTGCTCTTTCACATCACCTTTCCATATATATCGTCATTATTATTATTCGCAATCTCTTCTGTTTCGTTTGGTTCCGTTGCAGAGAAGAAAAAAAAAATAATAATGAACTGAGAAAGATTGAAAACAACAATCGTATAACACGAAAAAATAAATTAAAATGTTTCTGCGCACAGTCACTTCGGAGAAAACGGATTAATTCCAATGTCGAATTTAGTTTCATTTCAAAGTCGTGAAACCTGTGGAGAAAAAAAATTGCGAGGTATGAAAAAAAAAAATTTGTGATTGAATTTATAAACGAGTAAGAAAAAAATAACAAAAAAGACTGGAGAAGTATAATGATAATAGCAAAAACTCGGTCAACGTAATATCAACATGACAAGCTCGAGCGTGAGATAGATTTGCTAAAGAGAGAAGAGTGGTTATGTCTCTGGAGGCTACGTGGATAATAATCAGATCTGGACAGGCAGCTTATCACTCATGACGCCCTCACCCGCGGCGCAATAATATCTCTGATGGTAAAGACCCCAACATTTTCTCTCTCTTCTTTCTTTCCTTTCACTCACTGCCATTATTCTCAAACTGTGCAAGAAAATAATCAGCAGCACGGTTGGTTTTATGCAGTAGTTAGTGTTATATAGTTGATGAAAAACTATACACTGGTCACGCGGCTTCGTGGGCCGCGGGCTCTGGGTGAGAAGCCGTGAAACCTGTAGGCACAGTAACATAATGAAGAAAACAAAGACGCACAAGGGCCGACCTCTCAAGATGGTCGCATCTCAATGCGAAAGCGTCACGTAAATATACACGATTATGTAGCAATGACTGTGCAACTGCTCCACATGTGTGAGAATGTTTACACGAAGATGTGAAACAAAATGTGATTTGTCACTACCATTATAACAATATCGACACACTTTTTTTTCTATTACTGTTTTGCTATTTTCTATAAAACAATTTCTTCCCACCAAATTTTTCTTCAGTCTCATAATGAAAATCAAATATTTTTTCAATTGTCCCTCCAAAAAGGTGAGCACTAATTGAGAACTGTCATGTAATTCGTCTTTGGTATTGAAATTCTAAGCAAACCAGTGCTTAAAATGCAAAAGAATGTCGTCAACACAATGGACAAATTAATCAGAAAAAAATAAAACATTCGCGAGCGGAAAAAACTTTCCTTGTCTTAGCCCTATGCCCAAATACAAATGAATTTTTCCCTGTTGAATTGAGATATACAAAAAGTAAGACAAATAAAAGAAAAAATATGTAATGGATACTCGACTTGTTATTCAAATGCAAAGAGAGACGCGGTATGACATTATCCGTGTGTGTGTTTATTTGTAAGTGCCTCTAGGCGAGCGGTGTGCGCATAAATGCGAAGAGAACTGCATTTATAAAACCTGAGCAAGTAGATGGTGGGTGCTCACGTCGCGTAGCTACCACATCGCCGTCGTCTTGTCGTCGTTGCATCGTATCCACATATAAACATATACACATTTATATGATACAAAATATATAAAGCCATGGCAAAATACTTCAGCAGCTTCATTCTTTGGTTGTGTTGGTGCGGCGCGCGAAAGCCTGGCGACCTCGTTCAAGTCGATGTGCAAGTGCTACGGACCCCGAGGGCCTTTTTCTCTATTCCTCTCCACAAACCCTCTCAACTCTCTCTTACTCACCCTCCAAACATCTTATGGCTACCTCGCTTACACAGTTACGTACTACAACTTATACTAACACACGTGTACAGTCTCGCCTTCATCCATCTCTTCTATCTCTACATGCACGCGCAATGTTCGAATATATACAAACGTGGGTTGTTAAATGTGCGAGCGCGATCTCTTTTTTGTATCTACTGCACGTTTAGTTATGTACGGTCTCTTGGCGATTCTTCAGCTCTTTTCTATTTATATTTATGTGTATATATAAGTATGTATGTACAGTGTGGGGCAAACGCGGGTGGACAAGTGCCCGCGGCGACAGGTTGCTCTCCTCCACAACTTCCGGAACTACACACGAGAACGACCACTTTGACTTTATGTATGGGTATGGACTTGTACAAAGAGGTGAAAGAGGTGAGGAACAAGAGGAGAAAAAAAATTGCAAGATGAGATTGAAGAGTGTCCATGTATGCATAATAAAGAAAACACCTACAATAAATTAAACGAGAAAGAATTATTTTATAATTGGTAATAATTATATTCTGGTATGTGTTAATGATGGATGTTGAATAAATTTACTTTGAGTAGAAATGTAATTTTGTAATTGGAGTTAAAATAATATGGCGAAGATAAATTTTTTTCTTGCAATTCTTCTTCATAAAAATGTCAAATTTACTTTCGTAATATCCATCGGCTTTTTCTTCATTGCATATCATCGTATGAATTCTCACGCGCAATTGTATAAATTTTTTCGCTCATTCATAAATAAATTGATACATTTTATAACGTCAAATAATTTTTTTCACCTATATAAATATTGAATAAAAGAACATTGCGTATCGCGTATCACTGCAAATAATATTTTAAACCAACATGATTAATATTTTTTTTTGCGCCCCATTGCCATTTTTTTTTATTCACAATAAAATTCCACTGCAACCAAGTGATTAAGTTTCTAATGAATCTATCGATGCAACTTTATACCACGCCACTGTATACCTATATACTGTTTATTCCGAGGGCAAGTCAATGTAACACATACATAAATGCCTCACCTGCATTTATGTTCATTTATAACGACCACTAACGAATCAAATGCAGTGGCTCATAATAAAAATTGTTTCTCCCATTGATACCACGTAATATAAAAGCGCGCGCGCACGTGAGTACTGAAGTATAATCGCATATATACACAGCGTCGGCGGTTTGCTTTGACATGAAAGAAAATAATATCGATACGACATAACTGACAGACGATCAATGAGTGAGAAAAATAAATTTAATGTTTCAAACGTTTCAATGAGTCAAAAACAATATAATGAAATTTTATGGTTATAAATTCTCTTTTTCTTATTCACTGAATTCAATAATCATCATAAAATGTATTTATAAATGAATTCAAACCAACTATGGAGACACTTTATAATATTTAAACGTGATGAAATATTAATTAAGACAGTGGGAAAAAAAAAGTGGTCGGTTGATCAAAATGATTCGTGCGACATCAGAACGTCATTCTCACTCTCTCATCTTCGTTTCTCATTCGCATTATTGTGAATGGAAAACGCGCGCGCGTTTTACACACATTCACATCAGCATCAGAGTGCGCGCCTGGACCGCGCCTATATACCTACCTGATTATCAGTATACGACAGTAGTTGTCACGTCGTCACATCGATAATCACTTTATTCTCGGCTGCCGCATTATAATGATCATGCCCTATACAGCTATCGTGTGATTGGCCGTGAATTAATAAACACTCCTAAACATTATTATTTATTCATTATTATTATTAGTAATAATAATTTTTCTTTTTATTCTTTTCATTTTTCACACACTCTCGTTCAAGTTTTATTTATTGATCCATTACTTGCCAATGTTGTAATTAGCACATTCAATAAACGAGTGCATGAACTGGCGAAGATAATAATATCGATTGCCTTTTCCCCATTGATATTGCTTTGTGTGAAATTTTATTCTGCAATTTGAATTTAAAGACAACGATCCATTCATAAGCCTGCCCCTATGCCGTAACACAGCACATGAGTATACACCAGGATGAGTTGATGAGCGAAGCATTAAAGCATTGAGAATTCTTCGTACATGAAGTCTAAAACTCCAACGTTCTCTACACTGATGCTGAGTAAATGCACATTCCAAGTGAAAAATCGAGTGCGCTTGGAATACATAAAAACAGTGGATGACTTCCTTTCTGTAGAAATATTAAAAATTTATAAATGAAATACTGTTAACGTTTCAAAAAGGATTTTTCAAGTCAAATAATTTGTGTCGACTGATATTTAATATCCGTAGAAAAATTTGTATCTGATGCTGAGAAAATCCGTAGAGAATTCGGAATAAATTGTTTGCAGTCAATTTTGATAAATTTAAATCAGTTTCAATTGAACTCGTTAACTTGTTTCCAACCCAAATAATAATTGACCTTCTCATTATTATCATTATTGGTATAATTAAATGAAAGCCACAACAAAATTATGACTTGCCCATTCTTATTTTACTTTCTTCTGTGATTTCTTATATGACATAATCTTGTTTTAACCTGCACGCAAAATGTGACTTTCAACATGAGAGGTTGACGTGACCAGCGTGCACGACTGAAGACCTCTGGGAAGATTGGTGCGATGCAAACAAAAGAAGAGATAATTATACAGAGATAAATACACAAACATATATAAATGCATATACATGTTATGTAATTATTGATCGATGATGTTTTTTATTGTGTGGCATGGAAAAATGTGAAAAACGATTCAGGTATGATGACATATAACGATGGGGATGAGTATTATACGAATGACTATGTCAGAAGCTACCGGAACTCAAATGTACTTTGGTGTATATGTTAAATGTTTATATATGAAGAGTCACGTTGATGCAAGTGGAAGGACCACCGCGAGTGCCGCGCACGGGACCAAAGGAGCAATTATAATCGCGACGGAATCCGTCGATGAGATCGCTTGGAGAACGATGAGAATCTCATACTCTCGTTATGAATGCACATCACGTGGCGGCGTTTTGCGTGTAGCATGGACTCACTCGGCCCGCCGGGACGTTGCGCTTTATTCTTCTCTCTCATTCTCATACTCGTCGCTTCATCTTTTATCCTGTGGGATCCTTCAATGGATGACTTGGTTGTTGGTGCGTTGTCGTAAAACCCACACACATACACACTCTCATATGTCGTGTGTCCAAGTAACATTGTCACATCAATGCTCGTTTCCTTTTCATTCTTTCATTCTCCTTCTTGTTTTCTTCTTTTTATTTCTCATTTTATTCATCTTGCACACTGTACATCTGATGTTTATGCCAGTGTGTGTCTGTTTATGTGATTGCACGCATGTGCTCGGTCACTAAACGGTAAAATTTTTACAAGAACATATTTGCAGATGAGAGAACACGAAGAATGAAAGATTTTCGAATCGGACAAGGCAAATGATGATGATTTTGAAAGCATGGGAAAACCATGTGACAGTGAGAGCTAGTGAGTTTTCAGACATTTCCAATGGACGATTAAATAAAGTACAGAAGGAAAGTGAAAGAAGAGAATTGTGGGAATGACAGAGTGAGAGATGAAAAGAGAAATGGAGACAGACGAAGGATCCAATGTACAGAAGGTATACGGCAAGAAATTCCTGCAATTTAATGGAATTCTCTGATTGGTACTTGATGACAGTAGTCGTTGGAACACGCCTTCGATACTCCACTCACGTACTTACATATATATATCTTGGTATTTATAAAAATTGTAAATTCTCTTTTACAAGATATTATGGAAGGGAAACTATTTCTGCGGACTATTCACTGTGAATATATTTTTTTTTCTAATGAAGATAATCAATATTCTTCATGTTCAATAAATAATTTCCAATCTCTGTAATCAGCTGATCAGGTAAGAATGAATATTAATGAATCAATAAATAATAAAAGAGAAAGCGTTTTACAATCATGTTGGATTAGTTTTCATCAAAGACCTGTCCCCTCTCGCTTGTACATCACTCAAATTTCCCATTGAAATCTCTATACATTCATGTCTGCAGTGATAATTGATAAACATCAAAGAATGGTGTTCTCCAAGTTTAGTCCTCGAGATAATTGACAGTTCTCGAGGATCACTCTTATTGCGAGTTGGACCAGCAGCAGCATCGTCACCCAATACACTCAATGCACCACCATTCCACACACACAACAGACAATTCTCCCAGACTGTGCACATATAATACTCCATCATCCACTGCTTTAGATAAACGTCGTCGAATTTCAATACATACAACTTACCAAAACCCAAAGACGAAAAAATGTCTTTTTCTTTGATTTTATACTTGACACAGGTTAAAGCACCTGTTTCATTCAATCTGCCTCTTTGTCGCCTATATTTTTCTCTCAACGCCAGGTACAAACATCCAAAAATGGTTTGGGCGCTTTGTCTCTCACACTTCAACCTACCTGTAAATATATTTCGTTTTGCGTCGCCACTCGTTAAAATCCAACCGTTCGAATCACTCCTAATATATCAAGTCGGCATCTTGGGTGACATCTTGATGGTATACACGTCAACCTACCCGGATTTTTACTAATGGGACTTTAACTAACGATTTCGTATAACCTACATGTACATCTACATACACAAGAACTAAAAAAAAAAAATATATACAGATGTATATAAGTGAGGTAGATGCAGACAGGCGCGGCCACATAAATGTAAGAGGACATTGTGTCCGACAATAAGCGTGAGATTGGTATATAAATGGCGATGAAAGGGGTGATCCGCCAACACACAAAACTTTTCAGTTCCATTTGGCTTGTGCACAGATGGAGAACAAAAAGAAGAAAATAAAAAAAACGTGAACCAATGATACTGCTACAAAAGTTATATGGTGTTCACTGTCTCGAGATTAAAACCAAGACGAGAATGAAGTGGTAGAGGTGAGGAAGTGATACAGAGGCAGAGGAATATAAGGTGCGAAATCTCCTCGCTTGAGATCCAATACGCGCGTTATACCGATTAGATAAGGACCAAGACCTGACTCGAATTCTTACTTCGATCCGCGCGAGGATTATTCAGTGTAATTGCCAACTCCTCACCCTTCCACCCTTTTATATTCCCTGTATATATTTATACATATCTTTGGCACGTTTTTGTTTCTCCATATGTACAACCGTGCGTAAATGTATATAGGTATTTTGATGACGATGCTGCAGCAACACGCACCAACAACCACATAACAGTCTTATCGTCTTTGTATATATTCTCTGTGTGCTTTCGCTTCTTCTTTTTCAATTCTACCAGACGCTAATTAACCCCGTACATATGCAATGGAAAATATTATTTTTCTTTCTTTCATCATTAAGTCAGTCATTATATTGGCACATGATGGTTAGAAACTCATTTTTTTTTTCGTTTCATCAATTCTATCGCAATTATTTTTTATTATCAATTAAAAAAAAAAGAAAAATTCAAATGATTCTCCTTAAATTATTTTTTATGCATTTGTGTAGATAAAAAGTATTAATTTATATGTCGAAACAAAGACGTATATAAACTTTCATCGTTTAATCCTTGTGACACTGTAATATACACTACAACATAAAATAATGCGTGTACATGTGTGAGGATAAGTGTACGTGTGCGTATAATATACCCATGTAGCAAACATAAATAGCACAGGTGGAATAATCTGTAAAGTTTCACGAATGAGAAAATAAAGAATGAATTCTCGCTACGCGACACACCTATTATGTGTACACATATACAAATACATATATGAGACACCCCTGCGTTGCTTGCAAAACATGTATCACAAGCTTGTGTTTTCTACCTTGCGGCGTGTTGGGTCCAGCACACCACACTCTCCTCTATTTCTTTCTCGTTGTACAGCCAAGTGCCGCGCGCCCGCAAGTATTGCCGTAATAATACAACCGCTCAGCTCACATGTATGCACATACACATGTGTATATATATAGAATTGGCGCGCATACAGTGCACACGCGCGCAGGGCCCCGCGAGCTGGACCAGAGAGGATTGGCACGCACTCACACGGGGCCCCTGGTGATCCTCAACTCGGATTCGCAACGTTGCCAACTTGCGTTTTACGCTCTCTCAGAATTCTCTCTTCACTTGGCACACGGCAACGCGATCGTGTGTGTTATTGGTGTATGGGGAGGACGAAGACGACGAAGATGACGGTGACGTTGGAGACGATAGAGCCAGCGGTAATAAGAGAAAATAAGAAAAGCCCTGAGGTATTTGCGTGTGTGTGAATATGTGTGTATGTGTGTACATAGAACACTGATATGTCCGGTGGGGCCTCAGGGTGGACGAGAAAGAGAGAACGAATTAGCGAAGAAAGGGTAGAAAGAAGTGAGACGAGGTGAACCTGTTCCCGAGGGAGTTCCTTGACCCTTGAGGCTCCTCTATACTCTCTTACTCTCTTGACTGTTGTGCGCGCCGCTGTGTTAGACTGCTGTTGGGCTGCTGAGACCAGGCGAAGTAGCCACCATCATCGTGCCCGCCGGCAAACGCCAGGCCCCCGCGAGCGCGCACACACGAGAGTAGCCAATATGCCTACGGCGAAAGAGAGCGACAGAGATCAACTGATTATGGTAGAATGGAGTGAAAAGGGAGGAAAGGGCGATGTGGGGGACGAGTGTATGAGAATGCGTGTAAGAGAGAGCAGAGGTGAGATGGATTATCGAGGAAGAGGATGTGTGAGCAAGACGGTGAGTGCATGGAGTTGTGGATGGAGAGAAAAAGAGCGGCACTGCAGCATCCCACTACTGGTCGCTGTCCGTCAGTTCGTTCTTCAGTATATAACCACCACCGTAGCAGAATAGATAGCGTTCGGGGGTATGTATGTATAGGTATACATGCATCTTGTGAAATGGAAGTAGATTGCAGGCGCAATTTGCGCGTTTGAAAGGGATCAGAGGAATTGCTTTTGTTTTTCAATTAAATTCCTCATCAACCTATACTAATTCTTATTTTTCATTTGTTCTTCATGTTTTTGTATTTGCTATCTGGGAATATTATTGCGGTGAGGGGAAAGTTTGTTGGGATCGTATGAACATATTTGTTTCATCGTTGTTGAAAGGGGTTTCATAAAAATTCATTTTTATATGTGAATGAATTTTTCTCTTTGGTAAAAAATGGAAGAGAATCGTATTGATATTGGTTTCTATGAATCACCATTAATATCTGCTCGATATCTTTATTGAGACAATTTTGTTCCTGTTCAGAAGGTTTTTTGTGCAGTTCGTGGAAAATACCAAAATTTATAATTTAGTTTTTATTATTTCGTGCAATAATTCATTTATCTATGGGGAACGAAATAACGAGGAATTTTTCATCGAGTATTCCGCATTCAGTAGTTTATGAATATCACTATAAAATATTTTTTATGAAGAAAAGGAGATGAATAAATTAAAAATGTATATGTAAAATTCGATGATGCATATAAATAGTCTGTGGGAAAAATGTGACGCGTAATTGATCAGACACGTATTTTCTTGCATATATTTGTGAAAAGGGAGAAAAAAATATTGAAAAAATTGTGATTGATATTGATGATTAAATGGCTATCGATTGAAGATCCCTCTTTGATATATATCTTCTATAGGATCACGATAATTACTAAAGACACGCGACAGGACCTCCATCCATTATTCATCGTTCTTCTATATGTATATACATAATCCCCTTCTTGCATTCTCCACCTTTATATTCACTCCCCTTATCTCTTCCTCTGCCTCAGTCCGCATTTGCCCTCTTATACTTTATACACCGCGCACTCTAAATCGTTCTTCGCCTCCGCAATTTACATGATTCTGAAGACACGGCGTAGATACAAACTCGGGTGAACTATTGCGTGAATTTGTACGCATTCGATAAACTATCAATTTATCTTTGTTTTCTTCCCCAACTGTTCATCTCGCCAATGTAAATTCTGCAAATTTTATCGACAATGTAACAGGATAAAACGTAGAAATTATCAGACAAGACGAGTTCGTTTCCTATTATACTTTTTTTTCTCTGTGAAAATGAAATAGAAAAATAGAATTACAATAATTGATTAATTCAATCATAATCTCGATCACATTAATTGAATCCGAGTATGAAATGTCTGATGAAAATCGCGTTTATTCCATCGAATAAAATTAGACCCAGACGAACAAAAAAGTTAAGAGCAGATGAATATTCAAACACCAGAAATAAACGTCGAATTATTCGATTAATATTCCAAAAATATTTTCTCAAACAAACAAACACCATTTTTAATTGATGAATATTTCATGATAAACTTTGTCCATACCAAGAATAATTTTTCTTGCATCCTAATCGACAGACGAAGGGATTTATCGATTATTACACCTCGGAACAAGACAATTCAGCAACAAATGAATTCAATTCATCACACCAACCATCACGTTGACGAAATCAAATGAAAAATTCTCACAATCGTGTCATACACAGCAAACCGGGTGTGTATCACGTTGATTTTGAAGAGAAGAAACTACCTATATCGAATAAAGAATGAGGAATCATTGCGCACAGATCACCTGTGGAGAGAGTAAACCATACATGCATGTACACAAGGATAAAAAAGAGAAGGGATTTAGCTGGAGGGTCCTTTGGACCGCATCTCTCATTCTCGCATTTCAACTTCCAATACCTTTTCTTCATTTCGCACACACAAGACCAAACCCGATCCCACTCTCTATCCCTTTCTTTCTCATCCTCTCTTGCTCATTCTCTCAACTTGTATCGCGCGGTGGACGTGTAGGGTACACGGAGGGGGCACAAGAGAATGGAAGAGGGGAGGCCTAGAGGACGGCCCGCGGCTTCAACTCAGTATCCCCGGAGCAACCGACTCACGTGTACCCCTGTGTTGAAAGTGCTTGCGCTTAGCACCCAACTCTTCATCAACTCATTTTATCTGTTCGTTTATTTTTTCGGTTTTCCACACGTGCATCTGCTCGGATATTTATGAAGTTTTTTATATTGGGATATTCATTGAATTGTCATTGAATATTCACGTCAGTGTTTGTGCAATTGTGACTGAATTAGAGAAACATAAATAGAAAAAATTGTGTTTTCATACCGGTAGAATTTATGTATTGAATAACAGTGATGACACACAATTTCTCAGATAATTTTATTGTTGTTGTCACTGGTAGAAGTAGGAGTTAGCGTGTGTGTGAAGAAACGAAGAAGAAGTAGAAAGAAGAAGGATTGGACGGAATAGGGAGTCGATCCTCTTTGCCACAGTCCCCCCGGCAAGGCCGCTTTCGTTGAGAATAAAGCTGAGAGCAGAAAGGAGAGAAATATAATGTGTAGAGATGATCCCAGGTGTTTTGTTAAATCATTGATACGAATTGCATTACACGGTCGACAACCTCAACAATTTTGTTATTTTCCCAGTTCTTCTTTACATTACACACTTGTGCAATACATAAATGAATAGAATTTATGTATCAAATGTCTGCATTGTTTCATGTGGAATTTAATTGAACAATCCGGAGTTATTGGGTTAATCATATTCACTCTCACTCAGTGTTTTTGCAGCACAAATTTTTTTTCTTCTCATTTATCTATCGCTCGCATGATCTTTAAGACAACCCTTGAGGCTAAACACCGATGCAACACAAGTGCAAGAAGAGAATAGTGTAACCGAGCGCTAAGTGGAGCGTTGGGTCGTGGGAGCCGGCAATTTTCCATGCACATGCTCACGTCGCGTCGGATGCATCGTCGTTGTCCTATCGACAAATTGACCGCGTCTTTGCACCGGCCCCCCGCACATTTCATATACATCAACAGTGTTTTATGTGTGTCACCAATCGCTTGGATAATTCAGTGATTTCAATCAGTTGTGTTGGAAAAAAAATTTATTCTCGTGACTACTGATAAGAGAAATTGAAATAGAATAAAAAAAGTAACAAGTGCATCACGTGCTTGTGCGCGCACCACGTGCAAAATAAAAATCTTTTTCCACTTTGTTGCTCTATACGTGTTACATTGTTTCTCTCCGTCCCTACGTTTTCTTACTGTTCATCATCTTATTCTGAAGCTGAAAGGAGTTCGTCCTTAAAAGTCCATCAATTACAATTCAACTTCTTGCACATCGTCATTGTCGTTGGCCGCATTTGAGAGGAAAAACTGTCGGACTCTTCAACATTACACAGTGGGATAATTAAACGCGTTCCAACGTGACAAAGTGTGCGGTCGAATCACCCAAACGTCGAGTGAACGTGCGAATATAAAGAGCAGCCTTGAGAAGCGCATCAATTATCTTATTAAAAGTTTTTCTTTTATACATATATGTATATAAACACAACAAACGCAACAGAACGAGTGAACTAAAGTGAGATTGTCTCTGGCTGTGTCGTTTGGACAAGTCTTGATATTTTTCGTTACTTTCTTTTTAATTGTGAATCGTTTTATGAATAGTAATCAAACGAAATTTGTCAATTCGTGCTCTTTGTGTGTGCAAATAGATCAATTAATTAGTGTGTGTGGATAATATTTGATGTAAAAGTGATAATTAAATTAAAAATTTATTACGTATGATCATGTGGATTAATCATTGGTGTGTGCAACGAAGAAATATATCATAAAGTGTTATGATTAAATAATGAATAATATTTATCGTAAATGTAGTTGCGTCCAATATTAAACGGTGCGATTAGAAAAAATATTGTGAAAGCAAAGAGTATCATCGACAGGAAATTGATACTGAGGGATAAAATTATTGTGTCAATTAATACAATTATTGTAACAGTTGATTTTGGTGTTTTGTCGAGGGTGGGTTGATAATACGAAAAGTAAACTGAAGATAAAAAGAAAAAGCCGGCCTGTAAAGAGGTGAGACGTGTGTGGTGATGCGGTAGTTGAGGGATTCACGAGGGAAGCCATGAGGGCGGCCGCCGCCTACGTCCTGTTCTTTGCTCACCTCATACAGGTAAAATTAACGTGCACATATACATACATTAAGAAATTACTGCATCTACCTATTTTTTTTTTCTTTTGATGTTTGTGTTATGCAACAATGCATGGAAAATTCCCGCTAATTTCTACCCCGAGAATATCTCGGAAAGATTCATCCTTAAAACATGGGCGAGAATTTTTTCTTCTCAAAAAATCGATGTCGGGTATTTTATCAGATTTTACAATCCGAACTGGAAGAGTATGATTGATACTTTGAAGATCTTTTATAAGAGTATCATGAAATGGTGACATAAAAGAACAAAAATGTCAGAAGAAATTGTGAAAAAAAAAGATTTTGATTGATCTATAAATGAAAATTTTTCATCTTTTCCTCCAACGTTCATGTTTCAGTTAACAATTTTTTCACGCTATTGTATACTTTCTAAATTGCACTTAGTAGAAACAGTAAAACCCGATCGAATCTTTCGTGAGTGCATAAGATCGATATCATCTGACGCATCGTATAGGACTTTCCTCCTCACACTTTTTATCCTCTCAATCTATAGACACAAGTATGGATGTATGTACGTTTGAGTATAGTTCATAAGTATATGTTCAATTGAGGCTTCTTCCTCGTTATCTTCCGGCAGAAACTTTCTCCTGCTTCGTGATGGACAGATACACATTTATACATTCACATACGGTTATATTATGCATCGCCAAAGCCAATAAAATAAACGAGCTGCCGACGAGATTTGCTCTTTGTGTCAAGAGAGTGAAAATAAATGTTCTTGAAAATCGTATGAGTGAAAAATATTTAGATAATTACAGATAAATATGCATAAACTTTATTCGAAATTGTCCAATTATGATTTTATAACACATTTAATTCTATCAAATATCTAATCTCTTCTCTGTCCTCTTTCCCACTATTTTTATTTCCTATTTTTGCTATTTATTATTATGGGAAAATTTTTTACGCTGTAGTGAATCACTAAAGTATGCAAAGTAGTTTGCAATAGAGCAAAAACTGTTGGTATTTATGGGCGGATGGTAAGTAAATTTCGTAGAACTCACGAATGTACTGAACTACACGTCTGTTACACGATGAATTTTATCACTTGAACGTTGTTAAACTGCTCTTTCAATTATGAGCAGTAAAACGAGTAGTCTTTTGTATAAAATAGCTCATCGTTACACATATACATACCGTACCTACTAGAACATGTAATACTGTAGGAAAATTTTTCAAAGTTCATTAAATATCCAACAATGAAAGCAACAGAGAAAATACGACACAACATGATCGTTGCTATGACATAACAATTTTTATTTCTTTCATTTCATTCTCCATTCGTTTTCTCTTCTTCATTTCTCATATTTTTTTTTTCTCTTTCAATGAAATTACGTTGAAAGCACGTGCTAAACCCACACAATAACATCAAGAATGAACAATAGATAATATATATCTATATCTATATATGTCTGATATAATGGAAAGTGACGGAGTGAAGACGAATATTTTCTATGCGTGACTAAAACAATGAGACACTCGATATTCCCGCATGAATGTTAAATATAAATAAATCTGTAAACATATGGGTATGAGTCTATGAATAATCTGCAGTTCCTAATCGCGCCTCCCACAGATACACAGACTGATAATCACACAGACAGAGAAAAAAAATGTTTAACATGTATATGGGAATATAGACAGTCAAGTGGAGTCATCGAAGCGTTCGCGTAGTCAACGGCTCGTGGTGAGCTTTAATTAAGAGGGATTTAACGGTGGATCGAAGAGCTCTGGTGGTCGGATAATTGAATAGACGATTCTCAGCGTGGGCATTGCGATTTTCCAATGCTCCGCGCTCCCGATATATAGAAATACATCTTGACTATGTAATAGCGTTCGCCCCGCTGTGCGACGAAATAAAAAATGTGTTTACTTCCGTATAATGGCGATTGGCCTTTTATTCCATCTTCGTCCTCGTGTCGTCGTTGTTGAGTCGTCTGCTCCATCACGGATAAACGACCGTGACTTGTATTCGACTTGAAATTACAGGATTTACCTTTATGCTGCCAATAATTATCCGTGAATCCCCGTTAAAACGTGGTCAAGCAATTCAGATCGATCTCATTTTTTTCTACTTTGTTCATTCGAAACAGAAATTTTCGACGTTGGACATGGAATTTTCTATTGAATATTCATCAAGTTTTTTTCCACTGGCAGTTTATTCAATTTTTGTTTTCTCCAAATTCACAATGAAATATTCAATTCGATGAACTTTGAGAATTATCGAGAGTTTGTGAAACAACAAATTCTCTACGCTCGATCTTGATTCTGTATAAGCTCAATCGCTTGCTTGATGGACATCTTTATCTCTGGTCATTTGCTCTTTTTCTCTTTGGCAATTTTATCGGCAGACCGGTAATAATTCATCCTCCACCGTGGCGGCTTAATTACCCAAGGCGGACGTGCCCTCTCGCCGATGAATCGCGCCGATATTCCATATGTATATATTCATGTGTATTCCCTCACTCGTTTATTCGTGGTGGTACTGTTTAATTCGGTGATTGGTCACGAGAGAAAAATTTACAAACGGTGAAGAGAGACCATAAACTTGGATTCCCGCTGACAGCATTCAACTATATTCATATGTATACGTCTATACATATATTGTTGTCGACATGTCCGGACCTGTACGACTTCACTCTTAATATTTATGTGTGCATGTACCCCATGTATGCATTGTCGAATTTTAGATAAAAGTCTACACGAAAATTTGTGTAAGAAATTTTTCATGATAAAATTTTTAGGTAATGATTTATTTTTTTTCGCATATTTAACTCCTGAGGATTGCAAGTTCTCATGGGTTCTCATTTTATAGCAAACATATTGTAAAATCACAAATTTATGCAAAGTCAACGACCAAATAAGAAATTTAATGTTTCATTCAACTTCTAAATTCACGTGAAAAACAAAAGTTCCACAACGATCATCTCAATTTTGACTATCACTAAAAATCTGCATCGAAATCAGTTGAAATAAACTCGAGTTCAATGCATAAATCTCAAAACTTTCATGACAACATCTCAAAGAAAAAAGAATTTCAAATAAACCTCGTTCAAAGTTTTCTGGCAGACATTTCATAATATTTTTAAACTTTCGAAAAGTAATTGGCAATATCCCTTCGGCACAAATATTTCCGTCAAAGTTTTCAACTGCGCATATAATATATTAGCGGTGAAGGAGTTTGTTCATGCACTTCATGTTATTCCCAGGCAATATTCAGTCGCAATATAATTGTCTATATAGCAGTGGGTATTGCACACGAGAGGATTTTCCTGGAATCAATCACAGATATTCTTTCTCTTACTCTAATATATATCCATGTAGTTAGTTACATACAATACACGCGCGTCAATGAGCACCTTCCTTTAGTGTCTCGTCGCGTCCCACGGACAATATTGCTCACACCAGCCCTCAATATTCTCCTGTGACTCAAACGCATGTATATTACATATATTTATACGAAGTATACACACAAACACAAACTTGCCCCGTGCAACATAATCATTGACGCGACTCTTTCTGTCCAATGCTCATGTCACGCGCCTTCACAATGGAACGATATTCCCACCGACACTCTATTCTTAACTCTTTTTGCCGCGCCTCGTGCTCAAACAAAAAAAAAACAAACAATAAAAAAATTAAAAAAAAAATTACTACCATGTATCATTTACTCAGAGAGTGTAAATTATTTATGTGCATGACAACTTTGTCGCTTTTCTTGTCTTCACTGTCTCGCTGTTTTGTTTAATCTGATGAATTTTGTTTACGTAATGGGAGATTGAGGCGAAAATTCTACACAATTGTGGACAAATTCAGTGAGAATTGTTGATAATGATGATCATTGTGATCATTTGAAGAGAGAACGATGAAATATGTCAACTGTGTGAGACTTACTTTGCTTTTCTTTCTGATGGTAATCATTAATCAATTGTTTATAGAAATATTTATGAAATGAGTTACAAAAACGAATTTGAGTGAGGAATGACTGTCATCTTGTATGCTTTATGTCCGTATTAACGAATTTTTCGTATATTTCAATCATTGGGTTCATGGTGAACATATTCAGATTTGGATTTTATTAATACTGGCATGAATTTTTTGGTTGTGTTCGTAGCAACTGGGAATTTTATGACAGGGTCTATCGAAGATTTATGTCAAAGATCATCCGTTCGCAAATTCGGTATGAAATTGTTAATCGTAGGATTTATGTTGACTTCACAAGGCCATACAGAAATAAGTTTTGCATTTGACACCTTTGGTCTATAAAAATCATTGAAATTCTCCAATTTCTCCATGAAGAAGCAATATTGATTGATATCAATAACGATGAAAATAATTCAGTACATTTTGCTTGTTCATATTCTATCACTAACTCTGAATGAACCGTCTTGAAAAAATTTTAACTGTTAATCCACAGTTGAGAATTGTATAAAGAGAAGTTCTCGTGGATTGAACATAAGTACGGAAGGTGAAAGAGCTGCTATGGAAGCAACCAGCTCAACCTATAGTGGCGCGTACTATTATGGGCGGGAAATACAGGAGGAGTGGAGAAGAAGAACGTTTAGCCAGCAGTCACGCGAGCATCACTGTAAAAATGAGCGTGGCCCTTCTTGTGCTCACGATTTTATATTACCAACTCGTTCTCTCTTTTTCTTCCTCATCAAACTCTTGCGAGTTTGTTTGCGCGTGTTCGAGCTTGGTTTCTTCGTTCGTCGCGCACGCTTCCACACGCTTCGTGAATAGTCGACAGATAAATAGATAATTTCGTCTCCAATGCTATGAATACACAACATGAGAGACCTATATGAGAGAATACTGCACAGGTGCGTGCTATTTGGATCGCTCTAGACTTCTATTCTCCCCAAAACCGCCATACATTTCAAATACACATCCCATCCCGGATGATGCTCCTTTTGCTCTCAACCTTTTCTCTCCCTTGTTCTTTAACATGTGTTGTCGAGCGAGTTTACGATTTCTCAGAAAGATGGGGTGTGTAAGAGAGTTTGGTGTGCGTCCTTATGAGGTTTATCAGGCAAATTACCAACCTGAAAGCCTGTGATCTCTTGCATTTATCTTTGAGTATCCTTTACTTTTTTTCCGCATTTTTCTTTCACTTATATTTCTTTAGCAAAAAGAGGTTTTGTAACATTGTACCGATGCGAAAAAAAATTATTCGCAATTAACAAACTATCGTTATTTTTTGTTTGCTGTTTACAATCCATATATAGAATCGTTCCGATGTATAAAGTGAGAGAATCTTTTCAACTTTTATCTCATAAATTATGTCTTGTCGAATCATGACGGCCGAAAAATAGATGGAATTAAATGACCAGTCTGTGGATGATTCTTTTGTGGCAGAAATAAATATGTGGTTTTGTAGTAGATTTAATGATGAGGATGGAAGTTTATTTCGTTATATTCGAATGCATCCTCAAATACAAAGAGAAAATATGGTGAATTCAAAAAGCCATTCACATCCGACTATGCAGAATGGAGTTGGGTATATTACTGTTAATTTTTCACTGCTAAATGAATTGTCTGTACATATTTAGAAATTTTGATGGATTTTTAATATATATTTATGTACGTTACTGGAGTCCATTTATCGTGGAAAACAATAGAAATTTTATATTTTACAACTACCCGCATAAAAAAAATGACAGGTGGGAACCGACGAAACTTGCGCGCATAGTCGTGGTTGATTTGCGGTAAATTACAATAAAAAAAGAGGAAAAAATAAGTATGTCAGGTTTCGCGTTGTGGTGTACGCGTGTTTTAACCTTCTGGTCGAAACAATACTCACTTTGTATAACTGGGGCATTTTCTCTCTTCACAATCACGCGCATATATTCGTCAATCTAAATGTCATACATATAATGACATAATTTCAATTGTAAGAACGAATTCACAGTTTCAAGAGAAAAAAACAAAAAGATCACACTCGATGATTCAACAATTGACTTTCTCAGACAATTCATTCCCACTTCACAGCATTGTCATGAATGAAATTAATTATAAACAAAGCAAACAACAATCTCTGTATGAATATTTCTTCACTTTCAACAAAAACTATTTTAGAACCGAAGTATTAATTGCATAAACAATGTAAAATATTTGTCACATTGGACAGAAACAGAAGAAAATGAATTGAAGTAATTCGGCATAAAAACTGAGACTGACCCCAGAAAGTGTCAAAATGACTTGGAGCCAAACTGTGAGATTTCATTGAGCTCATTCCAGAAACCAAGTGCAAATATATATTTACATAATACCCTCAACTTGTGCTCTCACTGAGGTGTATCACCCTAAGGCAGTTGGTCGTCATCATTGGGGCGGAGTGAATACAATCGTGCGATCAAAATGACCGTCTCATTATCCGCCTGTTGCAGTCAGTTTCATCGTCTTTATACATACATATATCGTATGTACACCCCTCGTTGACCGCCTTTTAATTTATTTATACGACACTTTGCACCTACTAATATATTATCGTAATATAAATAGCGCCCTGCAGGCATCTTACTTCCACTTTATATAACGTGCGGATCATACTTACACAACTTAAATAAATAAATATATGTGCATGTAAACCCCAAGATGTAGCTCCATATCCCTTTAATGCGATCGTATATTTATATGAATATAATCATATCATCGTGAAATTATTATTAAATATAAATATGAGTACATATTGAAGATTATTATGGGATGCGCTACCATATACACGTAACTCGTTCGTAATATTGGTGATAACGACGCCAGGATAAGTTCATTAAAAGTATAAAGAAAATAAGGAAGAAAAAAAAAATATTTGAAGAAAAAAATGAAAACTAATAACAAGGAAACAAAAATGAGTAGAAGGTATATAGACTCATTATCTGACAAACTCAATTTCTCTTGCGAGTATATAATATTGAAAATTACAGTTTTTAACATCGCACACGATGCAAAAATAAGCAAAGAAAAACGTACGGTTCATACTTCATCTCATCATTTATTTTTCATCTACTCTTCTTTCTTTTTTTTTTCTTCTCTTCTCAACTCTCTTCTGGCTAGTTCAAGAATCAACGTGTGCGCATCTTACTCAAGACGTCCTCTGTGATGTCAATTGAGCGGAACAGATTCAACGTGAAAGTGTCAAGCTGTTTTATACAACAAACTGGTGACTCCACCTGTTTTATTTCTCTTACACAAACCGCACAATCACACCCCTTTTAAACGAGTGGGCGGGACTGTTGCGACCTTCATATACAACTATTTCATTAGAGATTATATTTAATTCATTTCATTGTATCTATACATTCATCATTGGAGATGAAAATAAAAAATTTTTTTTCTTTGTAACGACGTCGTTTATTCGAAGGTGACACATGTGTTCATATCTCGATTGAAAATCAGCATATGATATATAAACTCTTATCACGATGACTTCCCACGCGTTCTCGTTAAGTCCCAAAATTCTTTTCTTTCCCGCCTAATTTTTTTTTTCTACTTTCATTTTAATTATTTCAGTAATTTGGCAATGGTTGTCTTGAGAGCCGGGGTGTCTGCGTGGTCGCTCACGTCGATGGTTGGCCGACTAACAAATAATATTAAGTATAGGCTTCCTCAAAAGGTATGGAATAGTATTGAGACGCGGGACAAAGACTGTGTGTGTGTATGTGGGTCGAGGATATGACTAGAAGAGCGCGCGTAGAGGATTAGTTCGCATATCCACGCAACAAACACACACATACACATTTTTATACATATGTATTATATATAT